>JASAND010030031.1:0-18456 GCA_030248195.1 Trissonchulus latispiculum | reverse complement strand
AGTTACGGTACTCGGATGTTGGAGTAGATTTGATGTTTCAGGTGAAAGAGCGCATCAAATTTAGCATATTTGATCTCGTTGTGCAGGGGATTTTGTGTGCCAATACTTGGGGCCAATACAAACCCCACACATTGGGAGCCCGGAGCCCATCGCTTGGGCAGCAGAAGTTTAGAAAATTTTCGACTTTAAATATGTAGAAATTTTGGGAGGTCAACTTTAAAATTACACTGAAAACTTCTATTTGTCTGTGGGGTTCATGTTTCATATTTGAGGTCATCCACGTTGCCGGGTCTACCACTTCCAGGGGCGGCCCGGTTTTTTACCCTTATTTAAAGTTTTTCCCGCCCGACCATATTATTAGGCCAAAATCCTCTAAAAGTACATTTCGCTGCTGGAGGACCTGTGTCAAATTGTGGATTTTAACAGCCAATTGCAAAATTTCCACACGTTAGAATAATAAGTTTTATCAAATTAACGTTTGTAGCATTTTAAAAATTGCCCTCCGTTTGTGCTTTCAAAATCGAGCGCCGCATTTTTCAATGGCAAGGAGATCCGTGCCACTTGACCGGGTTTGGGTGGACATGACCGGTCTCAAAAGAGTTGAATTCTACGTGTGAGAATTGCTACGACAATTTCGAGACCTGTAAGTGGGTTTTTTCATTTGGGTTTACCCTAATTGCCAATTTCTTTGCATTATACCGGTCTAACGGTACAAACTAGAGAAGTGCAAATGTGCTTAAAAGAAAGTACAGTACGCCAAGTATATACGATGGTATATGAAGTTTTTCATTCATTTCATAATAAAAAGTTCCGCCAAAATCCGAAAAATGTTTTCCATGGCTACATAGTTAATGACTATAGACGTATTGGCAAAAACGTGGGGCCGGGCATAGGTGTAACGGAGATTGGGGTTTCCGAATTTTAGGGCTCCTCTCCCAGCTTATTTTTTATACCAAAAATAGCATTTTCAGCCATTACGTGTTGCCAAAAAACATTCAACCACTTGACAAGGGGTTTTAAACTCGAAAACTTGATTGCATCATCGGCAACATGTTTGCTTCTAAGTCTAAAATAAGAGAAGTTCTGAACTTGGTCCCGGGGGGGGGGGGTAAATCTGGGATTTGGTGGTCGACCGAAGGGGGTACACAACCCTCCCCAATCAGGCGCGCGTAGCCAGGGGGCATAGGTGTACTGGGCCCAGCCTGTCCCCCCCCCCAAAAAATTTTTGGGTCCCGCCCTCCCCAACTGGGGAAAGGGGTTATTCGCGCCGAAATGTCCCATTCCAAAATTTTCCAAAAAAGTCCAAATTTTTGGCTTAACGTGTTTATTATATATATATATATATATATATATATAATAAACACGTTAAGCCAAAAATTTGGACTTTTTTGGAAAATTTTGGAATGCCCAATTTTTGGCCAATTTTCGAGCCTTCGGCGCGAATAACCCCCCTTTCCCCAGTTGGGGAGGGGGCAGGGCCCCCAAAAATTTTTTTTGGGGGGGGGGGGTTTGGAAAAATGGCTGGAGGTTACCCCCCAATTACACCTATGCCCCTGGCTACGCGCCTGATTGGGAGGGTATGTACCCCCTTCACATTTCAAGGGTCGACCACCAAAATCCCAAGATTTACCCCCCCCCCCCCCCGAGACCCTAAGTTCCAGGGAAACTATGATATTGACCTTATTTTAGACTTAGAACTTAGAAGCATGTTGCCGATATTGCAATCAAGTTTTCGAGTTTAAAACCCCTGTCAAATGTCAAAATTACTTCATGGTTGAATGTTTTTTGGCAACAGCAATGGCTGAAAATGCTATTTTTGGTATAAAAATAGAAAACTTTTTTTGGGAGAGGTCTAAAAAAGGCCCCCCCTAAAATTCCGGGGGAGAGCCCCCACCCCAAATCTCCGTTACACCTATGCCCGGCCCACCCCCACGTTTTTGCCAGCCACGTCTATGAGTCATTGTATATAGCCATGGGGAGAAAACCCACATTTTCGGATTTTGGCTGGAACTTTTTTATTATAAGGGCTAGATGAGAACTTCATATACCATCGTATATACTTGGCGTACTTAGTACTTTCTTTTAAGCACATTTGCACTTCTCTAGTTTGTACCGTTAGACCGGTATAATGCAAAAAGTAGCGGGGGAAAACCCAATTAGGGGTAAACCCAAATGGGGAAAAACCCACCCCTCACAGGTCTCAGAAATTGTCGTAGCGCAATTCTGACACTTCCTGCGTAAAATTCAACTCTTTTTTAGTCAGTATAAATCACAAAACCCGGTCCAGGTAGCTTTTTTGAGGTCTCACTTGCCATTGAAAATGCAGCATCAAATGGACAGGTTTCATAAAGTTTAACACAAACAGAGGGCAATTTTTAAAAAATGCTACAAATGACGTTAATTTGATAAAACTTATTATTCTAACGTGTAGAGGGTTTTTACGTCCAATTGGCTGTTAAAATCCACAATTTGACCTGTACTGGGTCCTCCAGCAGCGAAATGGCACTTTTAGGGATTTTGGCCCCTAGCTAGCCAGGTATAGTCAGACCCGGGATAAAAAAACACCCCCAAATAAGGGTAAAAAAAACCGGGCCGCCCTGGAAGCCTGGTAGACCCGGCGAGTCCCACTAATGTGTGATAATATAGCGCCACCCTAGATGACCTCAAACTATAAGTATGAGACCCCTGGACCAAATAGAAAGTTTTCAGTGTAATTTCAAAGTTGACCTCCCAAAACCACCGCCAAAAGCTAAGGGTCATATCGGAATTTCTAAACTTCTCTTTCATACATGCGCAAGGGGTGTACTGAGGGTGTGCCAGGTACACCCTGATTGTTGAGGGGACCGCGCAGTGCGCAAGCAAAATCAGGGGGACCGCGCAGCACGAGCGAAGCGAACGCTGTTTATAATGTCAGACTTGCGCAATTTAGCATTCAGAATCATTCAGAAAAACTAGGTTATAATTAACCACTATTGTCCTAATTTAGTTTGTACATAAATGCGGAACATTTTAAGAGCTTCGCTTGCAAATTACAATCTGTGAAATGAATGAAAACTAGTGAGAATTGTTAGACGGGGCTGCATACTTGCTAATATATGCTTTGAAAATGTGCTATCGCTGCTAGTCTACCGCCCTCCCTTCTCTACGTCGCACGCTCCCCCCCCCCGAGGTGCAATGGGGGACCGCGCAATATAATTTCTGGTACACCCTGTGAAGAGAGACCTTGCCCATATATGTTGCACATATTTGCAAAACTTTTCTAGCCCAACCCAGTCAAAAGTTGCATCGGTCCAAACTCTTGTCAAATTTTCGGATGGTTGGACCAAAAAGTAGGTGTCATTTTCAACATGTCAAGAAATGACCAGGAGTGAACCAAATCTTTCCATACATAGGTTAGAAAGAGTCGCGCTTTCTGTTGCTATGTTTTGGAGCTCACAGCTCCAACCCATGACCCAGGAGGCGGGTGGGTTTTTCCCCCCAAAAAAGGGGGTGGGTTTTTTCACCCCATGGCTATATCCCGGGTGCCTCCCCGCCTTTACGCGCCTCGGCGCCACTGTTGACAACAAGCCTTGGGTGAGACTAACCGATAGCCAACTTTATTTTGCTATTTATTCAAGAAGAAATGACATCTGCAGCCGTTCTGCCAATTGCCAGTGTGCTGTCATCATGCTGCGCCTGCATGGTGTACATGGAATATTTAACAAAGTATACAATAAATATTCTTGTTCTGAATATATATTTGAGATGAATATTTTCGTGGAATTTGTTTGCTTTGTTTATTTGTTGTTGTTGTTGAACGTGTTGACAACAGCGAGTCCCCATAGTTGGGCTAGACAAAAGTTTCACCGAGGCCGAGACTTGCCAAGTCTCGGCTTTTGGGCTAGATAGAAACTGCAATTTTGGGCGTAAGCTTAGTTTAATGCAGTTTTTGAGCTTAGGCTTAGTATTAGGGACTTATATAAACACATGAAGATACGGTTTCCACATCTCGTTAATTAGTTTTCATAGCAACTGGCCCCCTGTGCATCCATAACAAGTTCTTCCAAGTTTATTCATAGTCTTTCCATATGTGAATGATTATTTTAGGTCTGATCCAGGTTCAATGAATTTGCTGACCTTTCTGGAGTTTTCCTTCATAACAGTCGAGGGAATCATTACGGTCGCGAAAGGCTTTACAGTACCGAATAAAATTCCTCTTAGGTATTTTTGTTGCTTGAATAATTAAAAGGTGTTTGTTTGACTTGAGTGTGTGTCATTATTTACCTTAAGAACTGCTACACATAAAATAAGCTTACGTATATATATACGTACCTATACGAAGCTTTCATAATAGGAACATTCTCCGCTGTTTTCTACGCATATATATTCATGAAATGTGTTATAATTGTGTTTTTTATTCTCAGGGATTACGCCCTTCTTGTTGTCTTGTTCTTTTCTGCCAATGTTGTGAATAATCAGGCGTTGAATTTTCATATTCCAGTTCCTTTGCATATAATTTTCAGATCAGTAAGTTTGTAAACAGATATATATACCTATATATGTACCTTATGAATTTTTGTTATATGCACCAGAAAATGTTTACTGGGGGTGCGGCCGCGGCCTTTCTTTCTTTCTTCCGAAAATGGCTTCTTTCCACCCCTCCCAAAACTTGGGACAGAATCAAAACGGGTTAAACTCATTCGGTCTATGTAAGTTTGCAGAAAAGCTCGAAAACACAATGTGTGCGTCTACGTCAAAAATAAGTTGTATTTTTACATATTCTTTTAACAGAAACATCAGTACAAGTTTTTGGGCATGGCTGGCTATAGATACCTTCATGGGTTAGAGGCATAGTAGTAATAGGTATTACCTATAATCGAAATATCGATTTGTTTTTCCTGGTGTTCCAACGTCTACTGTCAACAATAGCCGTAGGTTTATTGTTACCATATATATACTTATGTATATATCATCTGCGGGAGCGGGAAAGAGTTGAGGTTTCTGCAGTTACAAATCACAGTCACTACAGAGAGGCTCGTCACTATACTGCTCCTCGACCTGTGCTTTTTTCTTCCGCCTTCCAATTTTGGGTGCAGGAAGTTAAGTCTAGGATGGTTTGCTAATTAGCAAGTTTTTATTTTCCTGTTGGCTTGGTTTTATGGTTCTCTTCTCTTCCTTCTCTAATTGGTATTGTGCGCAGATTTGAAATGATCAGTTCCAAATTTAATAAGTAAAGCAATCAGCTACACTATTGTGATGGTTATTACGTTCTAATTCAGGGCTCTTTGTTGGCGAACATGCTGCTTGGAATGTGGATACTGCAAAGGAGGTTAATTTCATAAGTTTCACTTTGTTATATATGTCGCAGTCTAAAAGCATTTTCCGTCTAATTGCAATTAGACGGAGAATTTCAGTCTAATTGCAATTGGGCTAGTCTAATAGCATGAGACTCAGCGAAATGTTGTTAGACTGAAAATTGTCAGTCTAATTGCAATTAGACGTACTATTGTTAGTACCATAACAGAGCCTCGTCTAATTGCATTTTGATGTAAAATGTTTTGGTTTATGTATAAGAACAGCGCTTCACTGTAACTGTATACGGAGAAGGGCACATAAAGTCGAAAAAGACATTTTAAGTATAGCTTTAGTCCAGAGATCGGCAAGGTCAAAGTCCGCAGCCTACACCAGTCACGGCTGTTGCGTAGTCCTTCGTACTTTTTGGGGGGGGGGCGGAGGTTAGAAATTTTCGGGGGGGGACGTTTTGTGTGCTGTCTTTCGTACTTGTAAGAAAACTGATGTTCTAGTTAAACTATTAGCACTGGTTTAGTTCCATACGTTTATATATCCACTACTGGGCTTTTTCAGTGAGGTTTCTCCCCGCCCCACTCGGCCCCACCCCCACTTTTGGACTTCCCCCACTCACTATAAGGTGCCCAGAAAATGCGAAATTTCAACTGTTTTTGGTCAAAATTTTCCGGCTTCACCGGAATTTTTTGGTCAAACATCGTCTATTTTGGTATCTACTTAAACTCAATTTTTGAGCACTTTTAAGCATAGTTGTAGCAGTACTTATATATGTAGAAAACATGCTATTTTACTGCATTTTTGCCTATTTCAGACCAATTTGGATTGCCCCCCACTTTTTTCGCCTACAAAAAGCCCACCACTACTGTTATTTAATTACGATACGGATAACTACAAGCATAATGCATAAGTACGTATATATATGTACACTGTGTGACAGCCTTCAGAGGCGAAAAAACCTCTGCAGCTTTAGCTGGGCCAAACGATGCTATAGTTTTTGTAAATTTAAAGGAAGCAAAAAATGGGCATTTGAAGATTTTTAGAAAATGCAAGCTGCGAGGAGAAATTCCCTCTGGGCCCTACCCAAGAGTAGCGACCAGTCAAACCAAGACTGTTTTCACTGTCTTGTTTTGCAGGCCGTCTTACGCTCAGTTAATAGAAGATTAGATCAGATACTAAGGACTAAAAGATGCGTAGTCCGCGTACTACGGACTAAAGATTACGCACTGCTTAATCCGCGTACTACGGACACTGCGCAGTGCGTAGTCAGCGCACTGCGCTTTAAGACTGCGCAGTGCGTAGTCCGCGTACTACGGAAAGAAAAGACTTGCACTGCGTGGTCTTTTGCGTCGGCGCGCTTCGCGCTCCCTGAGTAATCTTCATTGTCGGAGCGCGACGGCACGCTTCGTGCGCCTTGCGTAGTCCTTTGTATTGGCTTGCGTAGTGCGTGGGTCCAGCCACACTGATGTAGGCTGAGTGTAGCCTATGCCGACCTGTGCTTTAGTCAGAGTGGGGAAAACATGACGGAAAAGAAGGGGAAAAACATGGTCGCTACTCCCCAACCATAGCAGTTGCAGCTGCCTAGTATAGCCCATTAGAAAGAGCAAGTCTAGAAGAATACCCTACAGTACCAGATTGGTTTCTAAGTTTGATTCTGTAAGTACAGTACTTGACCAAAGTTGACCTCCCAAAATTGGCCAAAATGCTAAGGATTTTCGAAAGTTTGCAAGTCTATATCTAACCAACCATCAAACTTTGGCTACTATAAATTGGCATGCGGGCATAATTTGACTTGCTCTATCACATGGCAATAGTGGTTTTCCCCTGCGTACACCCAGTAAAAAAATGACCGTGTTTTCCCCCCACATTGGGTCCACTAGAGCGGAGGAAAAACATGGTGACCAAATTTTAACATTTTTGCGTATGCTTCAGGAAGGCGTAACTTATGCTTCTATAGGAAAGAGAATGCTTTAAAACCACTAAAAACCTCAAAATATGCCAACTTTGAGCATTTTTGAAGCTCGAAAATTTGATTTGCAGCATCAACATGCCAGGTTTCATAAGTTTCTATGGTGAAAATGAAAATTTTGAAAAAACTTAAAAAATGATGGAATATTGCAATTTTTAACACAACTAACTTGTTTCTAGTGATATTCTGCATATTGTGGCCAGTTCCCAGCAGGTTTCATGCCCAAACAGGTTAGGTACGGCGGATTTAGCATTTTGACCAAAAAATCGGGTTTTAAGCTTGCTCGCTGTGAGGTTAGAAGGGTGCCTAGGTAGTTTTGCACGCTAAAAACAGCTGAAACAGTGCTTTTAAACCATTCTAAATGGTTGGTTGGTCGAAATCCGTGCCATGTTGTTTCCCCGCACCATGTTTTTTCCCCGATTTGCGGGTAAAAAAACATGGACAAATCCTGTTACTGCCAAAGCTGAGTGAGGTATAAGAGAAGTTTGAATATACGATTGGATAGTTATTTGCCCACGGTACATAACGGTATACACAAACCGATCCAAATCCAAGCGACGAAAAAGTTGGAGGCTTGCTTCCCTATTCATGTTTTTCTTCCCCCCCCCCCCGGCCTATATAGTAGAAATACTTTTCGTTAAGATATTGAAAACTTGAAGACTTTAGTGCACACATCTATATATAATTTACATACTTTTAATTTTAAGACATCCAAAAACTTTCAAACCTTGACCAATCGAACTTTAGTTTGGATTGCAAGTATTGAGCACTGGGGAAGAAATAATTTTAACAAGAAAATCCATTTTATTGCATAAAAGGTTTTGGTTTTGTGGGGGTTCGCAGTTATTTGTGAATTGCTGTTACCGTTTTGAAAGAATGTTATATAGACAGGGGGGTAAAAAAACAACGATTTTCGAAATAAGGTTATTACTCGCTACAAATACTCACTGTTCTTAAATTAAAATTAAAAGTGTGTAAATTACATATAGATGTGTGCACTAAAGTCTTCAAGTTTTCAATATCTTAAAACGAAAAGTATTACTACTATATATGTTTTTAAAGCTATACTTAAAATGTCTTTTCGACTTTATGTGCCCTTCTCCGTATACAGTTACAGTAAAGCGCTGTTATGCATAAACCAAAACATTTTACATCAAAATGCAATTAGACGAAAAACTGTTCGCCCAATTGCAATTAGACGAACAATAGTACGTCTAATTGCAATTAGACTGAAAATTTTCAGTCTAATAGCATTTTGCTCAGTCTCATGCTATATTAGACTAGCCCAGTTGCAATTAGACTGAAATTCTCCGTCTAATTGCAATTAGACGGAAAATGCTTTTAGACTGCGACATATATATACTTTCTGCTGCCTCATTTTCTGAGAGTTAATAAATATGGCACAATTTTCGCTGTTGTAATCAAGACAAACGCACTATGCGTTACTGTGCTAAAGGCAACACATTTGCTATCATTATGATATTTTATTTGCTTCAGTTTGGGCTGGGGGAGGGTTCCCGATGGGGGAGCAGAAATTTTTGTGGATTCTTTTTTAAACAGCCAAAATAAATATATACGTGTTGTGGCGGGATTTGCTTGTATGTAGTAACGCAGAATTACCAAGACGGTCTGAGTTTGGGCTAAAAGCCAGACGTTTTTAGGCAAAAAATATCCGGCAAAGCCGAAAATTGCTCATATGAAAATGGTCTATTTTGGACAAACATCGTGGTCAATACGGGCTCGCACTCCCAAAATATTTAGTGTTGTTCTCTGAGTAGGCAGTCATGATTTTATTACTTCCTTCGGACAATATTATCCGATTTGGTATAATTGTCCGGATATTCTGATCCGATATCCGTTGACATTCAGCTCTATGTAAATAAAAAAATTAGCAATTTTTATTTTTAACTTAGAACTTAAAAATTCTTAATTTTCTATGAAAATGATCAATTAGATTGTTACTTGGCTGATAATGGAATGACCGAAAAATTGAAATAATCAGATTTCCTTGAACTTGAGGTTTGAATAGGCGGATAACAGAACATCCTGATATAACGAAAATAGCCGAATATCCGGATAATTAAAAACTATGCGGTGGCCATTACTAATCCTGATGTTATTTCTGTAAATGTCTCCTTTGTGGGGCCTCGCGAAAGCTTACCGGCTAGCGGGCGGGAAGTAACTATACCTACCTACCTACCTACCTAATCCTGATGTTAGATTTTCTTGCCAATGTCATTGTTGAAGCTCAGAATTCTATGGTCTATCTGCAAATCTGTATGGTAATCTGACTTATGCCTTTGATTCTTTTTAGGTATACTATACAGAAGTATCTTTCTGTTTTTCTCATTACTGCAGGAATTGTGCTATGTACGCTATTATCGTCAGATAAGTCAAAGGTACATTGTGCGCATTTTCCTTCATCACACGAGATTATTATGAAGCAACATTTTCAGAAAATTTACCGACAATGACTTCCGAAAAAGTTTGTATAGGAAGTAGGGATCGACCGGATCCAAAATTTTGCCGGATCCGGATCTAGACATCAAAATACATGTAAATTTTTAAAAATTTTTCTTGGCTTTGTAACAGCATATGGGGTTTTCTATGGCTTTGGAAATGTTTAAAATGCTGTTCATGAATTTATTTACCAAATGTCAGCAATTTTACTTTATCGGAAAGCTGCAAATAACTTGAATTTAACAAATATACGAACGTTATATATATTTACAAATATACATATATAGATATTGAAATTAATTTTCGCAAGGTGTATATCAAAAGAATTTTTGAATGTGTGGTGGGCATGAATCATACATGAAAACATGGAACATTTTATAATAAAGTCAACAATTTTCAAAGACTTGTCCGAGGTTAGAACAGTGAGAAATTATAGAAGTCAAGCTCATTGCTGCTGAATTAATAGTTACTTACTTTTAATGAATTATTTAATTACGTATTCGAGCTTAAGTTTTATTAGCATTATTGGATAAGTTCACCCCGGCTATCTGCAATTTAAATATGCATTGGATAAATGCGATACAGACCTGCAAAAATGTATTGCTATTTCCGAGAATAAATTTCAAGAAAAACTTTATTAAAACATTTTTAAAATTCATTCAGAAAGATTTCAAGATTTGAAAACCCCAACTAAGTTAATGGTCTAAATTGTCGCACTTTGTTTATGAGTTTACAGATGTTTTAAAATAACCCAATTTAACCTATTCATTCATAAAAATATAATTATAAATAGAAATTAATTCAACATAAAATATTAGTGTAGCCAATAAAATATCAAAGTCTACTGAAAAAATTAGTTTCTACTGAATACTAAGAAGATCAAAGGAGGTCTGGGGGCGCAGCCCCCAGTAAAAGCCAGACTCTTAACACAATAAAATTGCTTCTAGAAATTCATTTAGAGCAATCTTGACATTTATTGCTTAGTTTCACCAATAAATTTCCTTTGTTTCGTTAATTCAAAAAAAGATCCGGATCCGGATCCGGATATCCGGTCGATCCCTAATAGGAAGTTGTACGTATGCTGAAAGCACTAAAGATGCTTTTATTCTTGTAAATCAAGCTAAATACAGGTAGTTTGGTAGTCATTTGAGTGTGTTGTGTTTCCAATTCTTGCTGAAAAAGAGTTAGACTTAAAAAATAATTAGTTTTGGGTTTTGTACGCAAACTATTCTAGTGAAATGCGAGATGGGTGTTATCCTTCTACCTGTTGACTACAAACGTTTTCTCCTCATCGTCAAGATAAGTAATACCTGCAGGGTATTTTTACGAGACGAGTGGGTTGATCCCGACTTCTCTCACGTCACTCACTCTCCGAATATGCTTATTTTAGAAAATTTCGTTTTTACCTAAAGCTAAATATATAATCAAAGCGCTTTTGACAACATCTTGCATTAGTTCTTCACGAAGAATAACCTAAAACTATTGGCCTTTTTATTGTAGCAAACCCCCCTAGATCTCCACCTTCTCCCGGGAATGAAATATCCTGACCGTACTCTTGTGTTATGTTGCTTCTAGGCCATGCAAAGCGATGCCAAGTTTGTGGAATGGCTTATAGGTATATACGTCTTATTTTTGTTTTAATTCTAGCCAACTCTGGGTTTATTTTAGGCGAAAAGGGGGGGGGGGGAAGGCCCCCACTAGTGGGAGGGAGGTCGAAAAGGGGGTGGGGGGAATAAAATAGCCTGAAAATGCCAAAAATACAGTAAAAATAGCTTGTTTTCTGCATATACTGCTATAACTATGCTAAAAAGTGCTCAAAAATTGAGTTTAAGTACCAAAATTGAAGATTTTTGACCGAAAAATTCCGGCGAAGCTGGAAAAATTTTGAGAATTTTGACCAAAAATCCTCAAAATTTGCCATTTTCTGGGCACCTTATAGTGAGTGGGGGGGAAGCCCAAACAAGTGGGGGGCAGAGGTCGATCGGGGGACCCTAAACGTAGGGGGAGGCGCCCCCCCCCCAGTAAAATAAGCCCAGCAACTTAGTCGTGAACCTAGACATTTTCGCGTTGTTTCTTAAATTGCGAAAATTACGTTAAAAATTAGCCGGGATTTTTTTAAATTTAGGGTATTTAATTTATTTAGTGTTTGCTGGCTGAGTTGTCAAGCTGTAATTGTAGCAGAAAATAATTTTGTTTATTGTCATGTGCGATTATCTTGAAATATAAGCACTTAGGGCTGAATTCGGTAAACTGTAACGTCAATGATGTTCTAAATTGGCTAATATGTAGGAGTTGGAATGCTTACATATGCTCTTTTCGCCACTGCTTTACTCGGCATTTGCCAGGAAAGGCTGACTGTTAAATATGGAAAGAATCCTCGAGAAATGATGTTTTATTCTGTAAGTTAAGTTTTTGTTCTCAAAAGAATGTTTTGTTTCGCTTAACGCGCACTACCTAGAATAGGGAAATTAAAGGTGTTTGCGGCTTATTGGGTTCTATTTTTTTAATAAGTCACGGAGGAGTGGACCGATCGGGCTGAAACTTGCTGTGTGAAGAGTCTGTGGGCAGGGGTAAAAGCTAAGTCCGAAAATTTATTAGACCGACTACAGAGAGCAAGGCTCACAGGCAGGTACTCATATTGGGGTTATAGCATTGCCCCATGGTGAAGATCACCGGAAAGCGAGATGGTGCTGCTCGGTGGTCTGTGGCTCCCTGGCCAGGGGTCACTAGTTAACGTGTAAAAGGGGGGGTCTGGGCCTATGGAGTAGGCAGCCCTATACAGCTGCTGGGCTGAGGTTTCGTATTCGAATAGGAACCCCTATATGGTGAATCTAAATGGCCCATTAGTTTTGCTCTAGCACCTATCCGTGGGGCTGGGGGGCACCCTGATGGAGGTGGGCTCCAACCGTGTCGCAGGTCCAACTTTAACCTCTTCCATAGAAAGATCCGCTGCAGGTAGAGCTGTCATATTGGGCGTGGGCTGCGGGAGCACTACAACATAGGCTATAGTAGGTTCCGGCCGGACTCCTGTGGCGCCCTGGCCAGGGGTCGGGACCGTGGACCAGGCCCAAAATGGCCAAAAATCGATTTTTCCAAAAGTGGCCAAGTTTGGTATCAAATGAAAGCTCTTGGTGAGGAGAACATTTTTGTCATTGGAGGACCCCTCCAGTGTGGCCCCAGCGGCCTGTGGCGCCCTGACCAGGTCCGGACCGGTCCAAAATGGTCAAAAATCGATTTTTCCAAAAGTGGCCAAGTTTGGTATCAAATGAATGTCCTTGGTGAGGCGAACATTTTTTGTCATTGGAGGGCCCCTCCGAAGTGGTCCCAGCGGCCTGTGGCGCCCTGGCCAGGGCCCGGACCGGTCCAAAATCAATTTCTTGAAAGGTTTTCAAGTTTGGTATCGAATGAAAGCCTTTAGTGAGGCGAACATTTTTTCTCATTGGAGGACCCCTCCAAACTGGTCCCAGCGACGTGTGGCGCCCTGACTTCGGTCCGGACCGGTCCAAAATAGAGTTTTTTGAGACTTTTGGGGGAGCGAGACCGAGACCGAGATTGGTCAAGTCTCGGCTTTTGGGCAGACCGGGACCGAGACTCCCAACCCTGGCCGCTACCCTCCCCCATCGTCGGCCATTCAGAAAATTGCGTTAAACACACATTTGCGTTCTCAAATTCGCATAAAAGAGCCTGCTATTTAATTCTCTGCGTCCCCGCTACCCTCTCCCCAAATATCGGCACACGAGCGTTAAACACACATTTGCGTTCTCAAATTCGCATAAAAGAGCCTGCTATTTAGATGTTTGTCCTACCGCATGCGGCCCCGCTACCACCCCCAAAATATCGGCAACCGATCAGAGCACTGCGTTTTACACACATTTGCGTTATCAAATTCGCATAAAAGAGCCTGCTATTTAGATCTCTATTCCCCCACGCGGCATCACTGGCGCCCTGACTTCGGTCCGGACCGGTCCAAAATAGAGTTTTTTGAGACTTTTGGGGGAGCGAGACCGAGACCGAGATTGGTCAAGTCTCGGCTTTTGGGCAGACCGGGACCGAGACTCCCAACCCTGGCCGCTACCCTTCCCCATCGTCGGCCATTCAGAAAATCGCGTTAAGCACTCATTTGCATTCTCAAATTCGCATAAAAGAGCCTGCTATTTAGATCTCTATGTCCCCATGCTGCACCGCTACCCCCCCCCCCCAAATATCGGCACACGAGCGTTAAACACACATTTGCGTTCTCAAATTCGCATAAAAGAGCCTGCTATTTAGATGTTTGTCCTACCGCATGCGGCCCCGCTACCACCCCCAAAATATCGGCAGCCGATCAGAGCACTGCGTTTTACACACATTTGCGTTATCAAATTCGCATAAAAGAGCCTGCTATTTAGATCTCTATTCCCCCACGCGGCATCACTACCCCCACCAAATATCGGCAACCGATCAGAGAACTGTGTTAAACACACATTTGCGCAAACAAATTCGCATAAAGGAGTGTTATTTTTATGTTTATCCTACCTCATGCGGCGCCGCTGCCCCCGCTCCACATGGTCTGCCATTCTGGAAATTGCGTTAAACTCTCGCTCTTGTGGGCTCAAATTTGCATACAAAGTCCAAATAAAAGCTATTTTGGTTTCTATCCTATTCCACGCGGTGCCGAAAGCCAACCCTCCCCCCCCCGACATTGCTACACAGATCTTAACCGTGAAAATGTCGGTTGCTCATTAAAGTCGAAAAATAATATACGTATGTTATCTACAGCTGAAAAATGCAAGAAACTAGTAACAAAAATGCCCTAACGGTCATTGCTAAAGGGGAGAATAGGGAAATGCTGCTAACGCGGAAAAATGCCAATAGTTCCGTGCAGATTGTTGTCTAGTCAGCGCCCAAAATGATTGAAACCAGCTTTTCTCTGCAGAATAGGGAATCTATATAGCTAGCGCCTAAAATGATTGAAACCAGCTTTTTGGTGCAGAATAGGGTATGTAGCCAGCGCCTAAAATGATTGAAACCAGCGTCTGGGGTAGAATAGGCGCCTCTCGCCATCCACCCTATTCCCGTGAACTCGAAGAATTTTCGTGCAATGAACTTCACAGATAGGCATTGACAGTTGCGTGTTTGTACCTTTGTGTTCTTGTTGGTGTGCAACTGTGCATCAGTAGTTTCTCGTGGAGTACGAAAAACCAGTTTGCTTTAGGTGAAGGGATGACCCGTTAGCACAAACAGTACCAGGTTTCCCCCTCGTATTTGCGTACTACTGTATGTATGAAATCACCCATTGTGCTTACTTTAGTTTGCACCGGAGATGTGGCGATTGAGGTAGGTTGAAATTTATCATGTTGGAATCTACGTACTTACACGTCTATGTGTAGGGTTGGGCATCGGAAAAAAAGTCCCGGGAAAAAAAGGTTTTTGCCGTTTTTTCCTTTTTTTTTCCGGAGGGTCGGAAAAAAGTCGTAAAAATTTTATCATTCTGGTAAGTTTTAGAGGTGTTCAAATGAAAAATTTTCGTGATTTTTCTCAAATTTTGTTCATTTTTTCTATATTACTAGCTTTGCATTGAGTTTGTTTTTATTTTGAAACCCGAACTAATTTGACATTTTCTTAATTTTTCATAAACTCACTCCTCAGCTTTATGAAGTATATATATATATCATTGTCAGTTAACGAGAAACTAGTTATTTTTGACATTAAGAAATCAATTTAAACATTTCAACCAACAGCTATGCTCTTAAGTATGTCACAAGGCAAAAAAACAATACTCTAATAAATCAAAATTACATCAAATTATTAATTCAGAATTGTTCTAGCTACTGTTATATTAAGCTGAAACCGTAGTTAATTCTCTGCTAATAAGTACCTAAAACTTATCTACAAATTACGTATACATATCTATTTTCTACTGCTGCTTACTGCAGTCTTGCAGCCTTCTATGTTTGCTGCCACTAGCAAGCTTGCTTTCGTAAATACCGGGGCTGCCACAAACTACCGTAAGAATATGAGATGTCTGTTTATTGGTGCACTTCTGAAAGTCATGCGAATGTAATTATTGGCTAGAATTTGGGGTTTGGGGAGTGCCTTTAAGTAATTCTGGGAATGATCTTGAAAGTGACAGCTTGACGAATATTTTAGAGAATTTTCACAGTTTTTATATTTCCTGCAAAAGTCCAAAATTATCGAAAACACAATTAACAAAACAAGAACCTAAAAGGGGCAGACCCAGTTTGAAGAATAGCTGGCCCAACTTGCAAAGGAACAGAGGCGAAAGAGCCTAAAAAGAGGAGCCAAAAAGCAGTTCCCTCGAAAACAATACGTAAGCAGAGGGCAGGGTTTAGCTAGTTATAAAAGTTGTTGCAAACCTTGTTTGGTGTTCAGTATCTGACTTGCAGTGGCTTGGTGGTGTGTTTCGTAGATGCGAAATAAACGAAGCTTTTAGTAAACGAAACTATTGGACTTGGACTTAGAGAACTTCGTTTAGATTAGACTTGTCAGCGATCCACATAGTTAGGTTTAATTCTAGTTTAGAGGCCGTGGGTTCACACCTAAGCCGTTAAGATTAAACCGAGAGTTAGAATTTGTGTGCAAGTCAGTGTGAGGGTGAAATCCCAGCACTTGACAGAGTTTCTAAAAGTTTCAGAGTCAGTGTGAGGATGCGATCCCAGCACTTGACCGAAAGTTTTAAAGTTAAATTTCCACTGCGCCGGCTCTCGCTCTGCTATCAATTACCTGGCACACTCTCAGTTCTGCCTTGCCACAATTGTGGCAAGGCAGTACGGAGACTGTGCCAGGTAACTGGTAGCAGAACGGGAGCCGGCGCAGTGGAAATTTACTTTAAACCTCTGAGACTGTCACGTGCTGGGATCGCACCCTCACACTGACTTTGAACTTTAGCAACTCTTAGAAACTTTGTCAAGTGCTGGGATTTCACCCTTACACTGACTTGCACACAAAAGTTTAACCTTCGGTCTAATTTAACGGCTTAAGTGTGAACCCGCGGCCTCTAACTAGAATTAAAGCTATTTCTATAACTGTGGATCGTTGCCTAGTCTAGATCTAGCGAAGTCCTAAGTCTAAGTCGAATCGTTCGTTTAATGTCGAAGTAGTCACAATTTTATGCACAGCACCAAGCCACTGCAGATATATGACACTAAGCAACAATTTAGCAACTTGCAGGGACTTTTATAGCCAGCTAAAGCCCGCCCTCCCGTTACGTCGATAGTCTTTTGGAAGCCCGGTTTCGGCTTAGTTTTTGGGTGTTTTCGTTTCTGTTCCTTTGCAACTTGGGCCCGTTATCCTTCAAACTAGGTCGGCCCCTTTTATGTTTCGCTGTTACTAATGTTGTTTTTGGCAATTTTAGACTTTCGCAGGAAATATAAAAACTTAGAAAATCCTTCTAAAACTCCATCAAAATGTCAATCCTATGGTAATTCCCAGAATTACCCAAAAACCCTTTCTCAAACCCAAGTTTCCAGCCAATAGCTTACCCTGACGTGACTTTCAAGCCAGCCAATAAAGACATCATCCCGGTCTTACGGTAGCAACTGCCGGTTTAGTAACAGAAACTTTCGCTGCAGACAGCAGCTTAGAAACAGCAACAGCAGCAAAGAAAGCACATAAAGCTGCATTAGGCAGCGTTACCTACAAACTAGGTTTTACGTGGTTTATTTAATTTTTATTATTTTTAGCTATCACCATAAATTTTCATAATAACAGATAGTTTAGGTTTTACTTAGCTAGATTACTTTTAAATGACGTATAAATGTGTATATATATAATTGCTTCGTTTTACGTTTGTGACATCACTCACCCCTCCAAAGGACGAAATCCCTGTTTCGAACCAGCAATTTATGAGCAATAAATTGCCAATACATCTACAATAAGCGATACAATGCAAAGCATATAAGTACGTACGTATATACCGCACCCAAACTGAGTTCCCGGGAAATAATTAGCAATTCGTTCTTTTTATATATATAGAAAGTTTGAAAGTTTGAAAGTTTATATTAACTTTAATGTTTAAACTAAGTCATCTTCCCACGTATGCATAGCTTGTACATAATGTATATGCATTTCTTATTCTTGTCTGGCATATAGGCTTTTGCCTGCATAGTGTGTGAGTCCGCACGTAACATGTGTCTACGTATACGAGTTCGTCAGTTTTAGTTTAGCTATGAAAACTTCACTAAAATTTCTCGACATTAGACTTCAAGGCAACAATTCTACAACTGCCACCTAGAGTAACTTCGGGTTTCCTTTCATCAGCAATTTGTGTCATGTACGTGTATGCGATTAACTCTTTGTTAACTATACGTGACGTTTTTGCAATATGTGTATGGACTAAATGACAAACGTTCCCCGAGCCCCTGAAAAACTAGCGTATGCATATATCAGCCTAAGGCTAAGTGGTACTCCTATACTTACGAGAATTATTTTTGCAGTGCTGTTCCTAGCATACGTATATATCTACGAGGCAAACTTCTAAGCCAATATCAGTTACTTTGTGTAGGTCGCATTTTGAAACAAAGTTTACTTCTCGTCAAAACATTAGTGTTTGTCTTTAAAAATTACCTTAAAATACGATTTTAGACTATCCGACTCCCGCCTTTCTGAAATTATAGAATCTCCCAAAGGTTTGTACTTTCTATTTTTTTAAGTTCAACTTTCGAAATTATTTGTGCTTTATACTGTGGGGCAGTGTTTTTCACATTTTGAATGCTGTATGCCCATTTCTTTCTTAATTCAAAAGC
>JASAND010030030.1:0-33112 GCA_030248195.1 Trissonchulus latispiculum | reverse complement strand
GAAATCTTGGCTGCCTTCAATTCTGCGCAGCCGTCGCTTTTATGTGCCCGACCCCCATTTTTCCCACGTACGAACATAATTTATTAAAAATTTCTACTGGCTGTTAGGCCTTAGCTTCAAAGCTGCCATTTAAAAACATGATTCGCCAAATGTGTCCCCATCTGCAAAAACACTAGACGGCGGTATCTTATCTACATCTAAGAGAATTGAGGTCAGAATTGATGTTTGGCTAACGAAAAGAAATTTTATCTCTGGTGCAAGCTATAAGGCTGTGATTTGGCTGTGATTATTACAAAGGCCCTATAGGTCGTGTACTCATTTGTGTCAAATGATAAGAAATTCCGCCGACAGAAAAATTTTTATGTAAACTGGATCTTCAAAAATTGGCAAAATAGCTATTTTCAGTCTGTCGCCGTCGCGTCCTGTATAGAAGCTTTCTGCTGCCATAGAAGCCACTAACCTTCACTAATGAAGCTGAAATTTGGAGTGGGTGTATTTTCGACCACTCCGAGTTCAAACATTTCAAAAATTTTCAATTTCAAAAAATTTGATTTTTACTATTTTGGTTATCGCACGGAACCATTGCCGAAAATGGCGATCCTGGCAATTTTTGAAGATTCAAATTGACATAAAAAATTTTCAGTCGACAGAATTTTCTACTATCAATTGGCATAAATAAGTACACCTATACGGCCTCTGCATAGGCCAAATTACAGCCTTATAGCTTGCACCAGAATTAAAATTTTCTTTTCGCCGAAAATTTATAAATTTTTGGTGAAACTTCAACTTCGAGGATCAGTTCGCTTTGATGTAGATAAGATACAGCCATCTAGTATTTTTTTCAGATAGAGACACATAAAAAAAAAAAATGCCAAATGGCATCCTTAAAGCTAAGGATTAACAATTCCAGCAGAAAGGTTTAATCAATTATGTTGGTAGTATTGAAAAATGGGGGGGGGACACATAACAGCGAAGGCTGTACACAACTGAAGGGCGGCTAAGCTCTCAGTACCCGATATGTTTTGACAATATCATCTCTGGGATCTGTGCGGAAAAGTAGGCCACAATCCGGCAAAGTCGGGGCAAACCGGTAGTACGCCCCTTAATTTGACATACTTCAGACTGATTTTACTTTCGCTACATTTTTACTCTCCCTCTTTTTTGAGATACCTTTACACTTTACCTTTTTGATCTAAGTGAGGCAGAAGATCATTCTTGTACAGTATCCAGAAAAGGGGCTTTACAACTGGAGTAGAGCATCCTCTCCCTTGATAGAACAATGCTGACTGGGTATGCTGTAGATGAAGACTAAATATAATAAAACACAACAAATAAATTCTTCATTTCTTTATGATGAATTCTTCATTTCTTTATGATTAATGCTTGTAACCTTCGCGGATATGTACCAGAGTGCGACATTAACTAAAAGTAGTGCATACGTCAGTTTTTAAGTTATTAGGTTGGGACATGATATGCACGATAACGGCTGACCCCCCCCACAAATTAGACCCACCACTTCAAAGATATTCGCACGCTATGCTTAGTGTTGAAGCTCGTAAACACAACTACTCAGTTGGTTCAATGTGCGTCTGTTGCGAGCTTTCAGCACACAAGCATAGTGCGAATTTCGAAGTGACGGGTCTAATTTGTGGGGGGGGGGTCAGCTGTTATCGTGCATATCATGTCCCAAGCCTAATAATCAAGAGCTTGACGCTTCGTCACACTTAGTTATTATGTACTCTTGGTGTAACCTTGCTAGCCCGCGCTTACATCATTTTCTTGATGTAAACACCATAAAACACCTATTCACACATTAACAATCATACCTAGCCAATCTTACAAAGAACAAGTTAAAACGGAATACACAGGCCACTTTGGAGGTGCCAGCCAACCAACAAAATAATCTAATTTAATTATTTATCTATGTGATACAGCAATACAAATTTAACATGTATATACAGAATAGAAAAAGCAATACCCAAAGAGAGTTGGAGCACTCCTTGAAATGTATGATCATAAAAGAAAAAAGTGGTAGGCAGGACGATCATTTGGTATACTTAGTGAAAGCTCTCTAATTGACAGTTTCGCAGATCTTTCCAATCTAATAGCTTCATTTAGCACATCCACGGCCTATAAACAGAAAATAAGCAGTGTCGTTTCAGTTTTTTTTTAAATGTTTTATTCTAAAACAAGCACCACAATAGGCAGAACCTGCTGTTCTTTCTAATCATCTTTAGGCATTCATGATCATGAATGTCTTTGGTCATGACCTTGAATCTACCACACTTCGGAGATTAGATACGTGAGTTACATGAGTAATTATTTGAAAAATGGTGCTAGTTGGCTGTTTGCGGCAACTTGGCCGTTGGCTGTTCACGGCATCGTTGGTCATCGGTTGTCCGTTAAGCCCGGTTCATACTTATTTTCTGTTCGTTCGTTTGTCGGTCTGTCCTTTTCTACTATTTTCCATTTCTCCGTTTGCCTGCTTGCTGAACTCACACAGTTCATACTTCTTTTCTGTTTAACTGTTAGATTAGGACCACTTGATGGCCCAAGCTCCGACACAGCTTTTTCCTCAAGAGGTGTCACTACTGGGAGTTGTCATTCTCGATCTATTAGAAGGACGACACATCCTCTGCAAGCTAACGGGCTGACCCCCGTCCCGCAAACTGGATCCTTCACTTCAAAAAAAATTTCGCCGCTATGCGTGTATTCTAAAGCTCGAAACAGACACAAAACTGGAGCACGTAGTGCTTGTGTTTTCGAGCTTTATTTAGCACACAAGCATAGAGAGAGTGAGCGTACCCTCGTTTCGATTGGGTATCAATTTGCGGGCTGGGGTCAGCCGTTAGCATGCGAAGAGGATGTGTCAAGCTGATAATATACAGAGTACGCCTGCTGTCATACTCTTATGTATTATGTACTCTTGCTTTAAGACATCTACTTGAACTCCTCGTTAAAATGATCATGAAAATTCAATTCAAGAACGCATTTTGTTTTAAAAAAATTCAGATTTGTTGCAAAAGTTCATGGTTATTTCATTCTAAATTTTACTTCATTCCATGGCCTCATTATTTCAAGTGCTTTTCTTGAGATTCTGGTTGGCTGTTGCATACGGACACCCAGAAAAGTGGTGAAGTGAAAAACCGACGTCCCATTACGGGCAAACAGACAAACAGAAAAACAAATCAACAATTCAAACAGACCTTAGGGTAATCGTAAATATATAATACATGGACAAAAAGACAAAGGTATGAACCAGGCTTCAGCCGCTGATTGGCAAGTCCTTGCGCTAGCAGCAGTTTTCGCAAGTTATCTACGTATACGCATTAAATTTAAAATCTAGGTATTTCAATAGGGAAAGGAACAACATCGTTATACTTTAAACCAGTTTTACTCAAATGCACATAGTTTTGGGATCCAACTTTCTATTGACTTTAGGGCATTCACAGCATCACCATCAATGGGGAAAGACACTCCTTGGGCATTGGATCGACCCTGTAAGCCTATCGAATTACGAATAACAGACTCCTAAAAACAATGATAAGACTATATGCTGCGCATAATTTAATTCAATATATAAGCATGAGCACAAGCACATAGCACACTAGTATGTTTAGCAAACGGGCTAACTTATTTAGTGAGTTGGCGAGCCCTGCTCAGTTAAGGGAGGGGGTCCATTTTTGCCCGATTTTTCGACCACCTGGGATTTCGCTCATTCCCACATATTTCGTAGTCTGAGTGGGATATTTTAACGAGTTTTTTAGAGTTGTTGAGTAATTTTACCTCAAAGTTGGGGTCTGCATATGTTTAACATAGGAAACGAAAAAGTGGTGATTTTATTCGTGCGCCAAAAAAATCTCTAGATGATCAGTCATGAATCTGTATAATTTTGTATTTAAGTTGAACCTATGATCATGAACTGCGGTACCTTGGAAGCCGAACTTTAATTGTTTATTTGAAGTGAACAGTGGAAAATCGCCAAATTTCAACGCTTTTGCAGCAAGTAAAGTAATGTTTTCGGAACTAGTTGCAAACTGCTCCAATTCAAAGTCCTAAATGGAAATTCTGACTAAAAGGTTCCGGGTAGTATTTAAAGCATCTTTAATTGGATTCGTAGACTTTAAAGCGGCCTTTGATTCAGGAGACCGATCTACCCTATGTGCTATATTGGAGTCTGGACGGCGTACCGACGAAACTGATTCGCATAATAAAACTGTTGTATACAAGAAAGCAAATCAACTCCTCCGGAGCATAGAAAAAGTAATATGGGTGGATGTAGTGAGGTTACGAAACAAAGAGAGGACTAGCTTTGAAAAAATGCTTAATATGGGGCTAGGTTCTAAAAAAGAAAGGAGGACTAGGTTGTGGGCGAACTAATATGGGCACAGCGTCGCCGAACAACCCATATTCGCGGGCTGTAAATATTATACATTCATCTATATCAGTTTCTAGACTTTAAATTATAGCTCCAGATTCTAAATTAGATGATATAATCCATATCCGCCTATTCGTACTTCCATGTATTATATAGTCAGACTTTTCCTTCGGGAAAGTCTACGCTTAGTGTTCATTTTATGCATTTATACAGACAGCATATTTAAAGAATAATTTTATAGCGATTGTCCTTGACTGCAATCCTGCCTGATTGAACCAATAGTTTTACCGCCACTACATCCCCATGTTTCTGTCCGATACTTGTCATAGTCCAACTAAATTTAGGGTATATAGCTAGCCTAAAACTGCTCTGGCAAACAACTACTATATCTCGCAGATTACCTATTCAACATTTTTTACTCTAATGTTGACCGTTCTATATATGTGACAAACGCAGAAGCGAAGCGTGCAAACCCGCGAATATGGGTTGTTCGGCGACGCTGTGCCCATATTAGATCGCCCACAACCTAGTCCTCCTTTCTTTTAGAACCTAGCCCCATATTAAGCATTTTCAAAGCTAGTCCTCTCTTTGTTTCGCAACCTCACTACATCCACCCATATTACTTTTCTATGCTCCGGAGGAGCATTTTACTTTCTTGTCCTCTTAGCACTTTAAAGATTCTCTGACAATATTCCAATGTTGTTAAGCATTGGCCTTAAGATTAGCTCGTAAGTCGAGGCCCGAGGGACTAATTGGAAAGGGGAGGCCTCCATGAATAAACTTCCCATCAAAAAAGTGGATCCCCCTTTTGGTACCAAATTTGGCAGCTGAAAAAAAAAATCAGAAAGCGAAATTTTCAAAATTTTTCTTGTTTTAACTTAACTAGTTTAATTAGACGGCATAGCTTAATTTTCCGGCTTAATGATGGATGCGTTTCCAGTGAGATTACGTAATGAGTTAAGAAGGAAGCCGAACATCCCGCAGGGTACTTGCAGTACACAGGACTACGGGGCCACTTTCGTGGGGGTTTGCCAGTGGTCAGTAGGCCATAGTGACCACTGGTCACTTCCATCGGCTTCGGCAATATGCCCATTAAAACGAGCGTTGTCGATTTACTATATCAAAATCTCCGCAACTAAAACTATAGTTTAAACCGTTTATACTAACTTTATTTAAACTTTTATAAAACCGAAGAACTCAGTTTTAGGAAGTTCGACGACTGGTCACTTGACCACCTAGACCGTAGTGACCAGTGGTCACTTCCGTCAGATCTGAAAATGTGCTCATTGAGACGGGCGTAATCGATTTACTATATTATATGCCCCTAACCAAAACGCTGTTATAAGGGTTTGACCAGTGGTCAATAGGCCCCATACACCGTAGTGACCACAGGTCACTTCCTCAATTTCGGCAATATGCCCATTGAAACGAGCGTAGTTGATTTACTACATATGCCCCAACCAAAACGCCGAAAAAACAGGCCATTTGACCAGTGGTCAATAGGGCCCCAAGGACGTAGTGACCAGTGGTCACTTCCATCGGTTTCGGCAATCTGCTCCTTGAAACGAGCGTAGTCGATTTACTACATATGCCCCCATCCAAAACGCCTACTAACGCTGTTTTAGGCCATTTGACCAGTGGCCCATAGGGCCCCGAGGCCATAGTGACCAGTGGTCACTTCCGTCGGTTTCGGAAATATGCTCATTGAAACGAGCGTAGTCGATTTACTACATATGCCCCTCACCAAAACGCTGGAAAACGCTGTTTTAGGCCATTTGACCAGTGGTCAATAGGCCCCATGGGTTGTAGTGACCAGTGGTCACTTCCGTCGGTTTCGGCAATATGCCCATTGAAACGAGCGTAGTCGATTTACTATATATGCCGCCGACCAAAACGCCGAAAAACGCTGTTTAGAGTGAGTTTTCCCAACTTTGACCCTGGGCGAGGAACCGCGGGAGCCATGCTGACCAGTGGTCACTTCGGGCGGTAGCGGCAGTATGCTCATCGTTTTCAGCGACCCCGATTTACTATATGTGGGTACCACCCCGAGGCCGAAAAACGCCATTTTTAGTGACTTTTAGGCTATTTCTAGTAAAAGTGGGACTTAGCAACTTTTCCCCAAAACAGGTGAAAAAATGCAAAGTTTGGGCCCATCTCCTGAAAGCTACAGAGCGAAATTAAAAAATCCCCCTCGTTACTTTGTGCGCATAGTCCGAAATATTCAAATAAAATAAACCAAACCGATCTAGCTGCTAGCCTGTGAAAAAAAGTTGATTTCAACCGAAGTGCCAAAATAGCGAAAGTCCGACTTTGGGGCCTTGGCACAGAGCCAAAATTGGCCAGGTGCCAAAATGACCAAAAAAGGTAGCATGGGGGGACACTGTCTGCCAACATATGACAGTAGTATTGGACCAAAATGCCCACAACGTTCCAACACTTCGCTAGAAAATGCACTTCCGAAAAGCGTTATTCACCTAGAAAAAAAAAGCAAACGCAAACTAACTATTGCCAAGTGCAAAAATTTGAAGTTTCGAATTCGAACCAAAAGTATGGTGATACTTGTAGTGCTACTCGAGTACTTTACGATGGTAACATTTTTACCCCTCCCGAACCTCTAATTAGCTGGCAAAAGGCCAACACGGTCTCCAAGGGGCCGCGCAGACGCCTTTACACCCATATTATGTAGGGGCGCTATCGCGCCCCTACATAATATGCGAATACCCAAATTCGAGTCAGGGCCTGTGGCCACCTCTCAGACGATTTCGCGGTGCAAACTGCTGCACGGCAGGGTGCGCCACTGTCTCCCTTACTCTTCAACTGCCTTGTCGACTGGGTGATAAGAACTGCGGTTGCTGACGTTGGGGATGATGTCCTATTTGGTCACGGTCCTATTATTTCGGACCTTGACTATGCAGACGACATAGCCTTGGCAGATTCGGAAGTACATATTCGCCAATTACTGTTAGCTGTCGTTGCGGTTGCGAGAGTGGGCCTGAAGATAAATACCAGAAAAACTAAGATCCTTTTTAGCCACTGCCCTCCTCCCCATATAGCGATCACTGGGACTATTCTGGAATCTGTGGACGCTTTTAGATATCTTGGCTCCGAAATCACACATAATGGCTCTATCACATCAGAGGTCCGTTATAGGATTGCTAGAGACCAGGGGGGCGTTTCAAAAGACGCTCCTAAGCTTAGGAGCGCTCCTAAGTCCAGCTTAGTAGGAAACTTAGGAGAATCCCGTTTCAAAAGATTCCTCCTTACTAGCAATTCTGCTAAATCCTTAGGAGCGCTCAGACCGCTCCTAACTTTTCTCCTAAGTTAGGCTGAGTTAGGAGAATGTCAGTGTGAACTTAGGAGAATTCTTTTGAAACTCGCTTAGGAGCACTCCTAACTGCGTCTTAGGAGCTCCTAAAATGCTCCTAAGTATCCTCCTAAGTATCCTCCTAAGTCTGCTCCTAAGCGAGCTTATGAGCGGACTTAAGAGAATCTTTTGAAACGCCTTCCAGGCTTTCGCTGCCTTCGAAGCCAAGCTATGGAGCAAACGTGACATCTCTCTGACGGTTAAAACTAAAGTTTTTGACGCGGCGGTCATGTCGGTTCAGCTATACGGGTGCGAAACCTGGCCAGTAAAAGTCGTCGATCTAAATTTATTGGCTGGTTTTGAGATGCGCTGCCTTCGTCGCATGCTCAGGATTGTCTATACGGATCGAATCACGAATGACGCAATTCGAAATCGACTGCATCGGCAAACTATTCACAATGTCATCAAACGACGTCGTCTGACGTATTTCGGCCACGTATTACGTATGCCGGCCGCTTGTTTCCCAAACGGAATACTTGACTTTGCTCCACCGGCAGACTGGCGTAGGCCGAGGGGAGGTGTGCGCCAAACTTGGCTACGAGTTGTCCAGAAGGACCTCCAGAGGCTGTCAAGAACCTATGGTCGACTCTGGCACGACGACTGGATTGGAATCTGCAGAATGATTGCTGCCGACAGAACACAGTGGCGCTTGGTTGTCGATTAAACCTTGGGATGAAGTTAGATACCAGCGATACATCGGACACGATGTTGCTGCCTAAGCAAGTAAGCAAGTATTTAAATAGGCGGTCCCAATGATACCAATTGTTTCATTGTTACTTTCACCAGTTTCGAGATTTTTGTGGCGCTATAGCACGAATATTTAGTAAAATTTTAAAAATTGCTGATTTCCAACAATTTGGCTAAATAGCGACAATGGTATTGTCCAAAACTGCTTCTTATGCATTTCAACTTGTGTATTCATGCCTTAGCATCATTTTTGTAGCATGATTATGCAGACAGCTGTGTCCAGTACTTCTCAGCGCGCCAAACGGGACTCTCAGACCTCGAAGTTCACAAACCAGCAATTTTTCAAAATTTTCAAAACATGGCATATTATATCAATCGAAAGCTCTCAGTGCGGGATGAATTCTTCTTATAGAACTATGGCTCGGAAATGCTTCTAATTTTAAGTTAACCGCTGTTGAATGTTTCAAGACATTAGTGGTGACTGCCAGTGGCCATGCTTCGCCACAAAATAACTAACCAAGCCTCAGATTAAGTTCAAGTGGTTTGAACTGCACGAGGATGCTTTTCTTTATGGTATTTAGACAGAAAGAGCTGACGTAATTTGCAAAAAAGTGCTTGAGTTTGCTACAGCACCCTCGTTTTCGCCGATATCCAAATTGTACTGAATGAATGGCTCGTGCCTTTCGCAGAACTGAACGAAAGAACTAAAATTTTAAACGTGAAATGTACCACACATGTGGCTAGATATGTAACAATGCGCGAAATTCGTGACAAATATTTTTCACGATGGGTCCCCCTTAAGCTAACTCCACCACTCGATGGCCCTCACTTAACAAATCAAGACATACCAAATGAAAACCAGTGGAGTAAGCAACATCACACCGTGTCCGTGCATTTTGGCAAGTACGTCGACTAATCTTAGCAGAGAATTTGTTATTCGTTTGGCAAAAGACTGCTAAACCAAGATTATATAGTTAACCCAATTGTTTTGGGTACTGGCTTATTTTTAGTCCAAAATTTATGTGGGGGCTCATTTTTGAAAAATGTGCAAATTTTTACGTTTTTTGTGTAAAAATTTCCAAAATCGCTCTAAAAATAACTAATTTTAGGCGTTTTTACGCTAAAATAGCGAAAACTTCTTTAAAACTACGGCGAAGCCGGAAAATTTTTTGAAAACTTAGGATGAAAATGGTGCAGTCTGGCAATTTTTTGGGTTATGGGGAGGTCAAAATTTATGGGTGGGGGGCAACCTCGAATGGGGGGGGGGAGGTTGCCGAGTGGGGGCCCCAACCCCCCCCCGTAAAAATAAGCCAGGTAGTAGTAGTAGAAACAACGTCTAGTGTGTACGTACCTCGCCTAATTTACAGTTCCATAATTCCCGCTCATATTCCGTCATCAGATCAGCCACATCTCCCTTGGATCTTAGATATTTCTCATAAACGTCCCATCTCATTTCATCCTAAAACATTGTACACTACGCATTAGCATGGGATAACAAAGACCAACGATGCACTGTACATAAACAACGACACTAGAGCCCTCAGACAATACGTTCAAGCACTAGCGTAGCCAGAAAAAAATTTCGGAGGGGGCAAGCTAAAAATGCTCTGAAACTTCTACTGCAAAACAGTTGGTGGAAATTTTCAGGCAAAATCTAGAGCTTTTTGAGACATTTCCGTTGAAAAGTAGCGCCGCAGGCGAAAATTTTTCAAAATATTTATTCGCGCTGCTGCTACCCGTTAAAAAGTTTTCTTTTGTCTTCGACTTCGGGGGGGCATGCTCCCTCGCCCCCCCCCGCTGGCTACGAGCCTGCGTTCAAGGAGTCTTGAACTTTTCAACTCATCTTGAACTATGCATGCTATTAAAATAAAAAATATCATGTAAATTTACCTTCGTAGAAGCATGATACTCTTGAAGGATATAACTGTCTCCAAATTCAGCTTTCAGGGTAGCTCTGGTACCAGCCATGAGCATTTTCTTTTTAACCTAATAAATTAAACGAATAAAGCTATACTATGTTATGGGTTGCAGGCTCAATTAACTGGGGTTTTTCTAGGCGAAAAAATGTGGGGGTGGGGAAGTGGGGGGGAAGGTCCCCCCCAACTAGTGGGGAGGACCCCAAAAGTGGGGGGCGGTCCCCCGCCCCCCCCCACTAAAAAAGCCCAGGTTAAATTCAGACATGACATCAAATAGGATATCAAAACTCTTAACAGTAAAACGACATTATGTATTTGACCACTACCGCATTTTTCAGAAGAGAGGATAAGCATGTTGTTCAGATTCAGAAATTAAACCTAAAACGGAGGTTAAAAGCAGAATAATGCTCTGGGCAGTGAGCTCACATCTCTTATGGTTGTATCAAAATATTGGAAACAGTAGGGACATGAGGATAGCATGCGTTCTTGCATTCGTTCATTTCCTTCCGAGAATTGGGTTTAAAACGCGATTCTAACTGTCGCCTGTCTGCTAGTTCTAGCCCACTTGGCCTGTTAGCTATGTACGTATATAATAATCAGCCTTGTTCTCAAAATCATGTTCCTCACTCAAAGCATTCTTAAGCATACAGAAAAAATTACGCAATTATGTAATTGAAAACTTTCAATATTTTCAATGTCAATTTTATAGTTCCATCTAGCTACATACATATTTGTAGAAACAAAAAATAGCAAACTCCTAACATTAGCATCATCAGGGACATAGGACATAAGGAGCCAGCCATATGGAGAATCATGAACAGAAGCAAATCCTGAATGATCGACATGAGCGTCCAATCGAAGGAGAAGGTAGGCCGGTTCCTTTGCCTCTGCTATGGCCATGGGAACATAGCGCTGGTAGTCGCTGGACCAGGATCCAGAAACGGGCCAATGTCCAACCAGCACCAATCGTTCTGAAACAAGAAATGGAAATTCCTGGCTGCTGAGCTGATCTTAGGAAGATCTCCGTTCAATATAGATCGTTCGCAAACAGGTAAACGCTGCTGTACAAGGTGCAACATATAATTAGTAGAAACATTAGAAGTAGGTGCAAGCTCACAGTCTATTCTAGAAAATTTTGTAACATTTGGTAACCATTCTGACAATACAAATTATTCCCATAAACATTTAGGAACTTCTGACGAACTTAAGCTGTGCTTAGCTTACCATCCTTAATAACAATCTTGAGTAGGCGATCGTTCCCATCTTTACAAATGCCAAAGTAGTCTAATAGAGCTTCATCAGCTGAAACAAAACAAAGTTTGCGCACTACGATATTACTAAACTAATCATTAACCAAACTCAAGCATTGACGTCCAAGATCTGGACAAATTCTAATGTCGGGTTCTCACAGGTCGCCATTCCTCTATTCCAAAAAGGAGTGGAGTCGGGTTGGCCTAGTGGTCTAAGGCGCTGGTCAGAAGTTCCGATCTTACGGTCGGTGGTTCGATCTCCAGAACCCACAAAGCTTTCTCGACTCTAGCCAACCCAGCTATCCATCCTTAACTGGTCGGTAAATGGGTACCACTACGGTGGGAAGGTAACAGGAGTCTGTGCAGAAGGGCCGGCCCCCCTTCCACAGATGCAGTCATCATTTGAGGTGACACTCCTGGCTCTACGGCTGAGAATCCGGGGAGTAGCACCGGCACCCTATGTCCTGTGGCAGGACGGAGATAGATCTCCTGGGGTAAACCTTTACCTTTACCTTTACCAAAAAGCCAATTTTGGATACTGAAACTATCCATAAAAAGGTTAGAGACTTTTCGCTACTGAAATTTTCCCTAAAAAGTTCGCTCGATAGGTTGCTTTTCAAAACCTTTACACGGTTTCGCTGAATATACGTATTTGTTACATAAAGTGCTTATATACTTTTCAATGAAAACTTACTCTTTGTAGAAGAATAGATAACATACAAATAGAAAAATATTGGCATATACATTTAAAATCTGCAAAAACTCATAAGCCAGTAAAACGTTTGGATTCCCTCCCCTGCAGCGCAATAGAAATTAGGAAAGCAAGAAGCCAGATTGAAACAGTGACAGAATCCCGGTCATGCAACCTGATCTGTCTTATCTAGAGGCCAATGCTGCATGCGCTTCCATCAGCAGTAAATCGTGAATACCCTATACGTATTTATGACCTGAGGCCTAAAGAACAATTTTCAACACAAAACAAATAAAAGAAAACCAACCTCTAATGCCAGTCTGATGAGACATCGCAAGGCAACAAGTGGTGAGTCGTATGTATACAATAATCAGAAGCGGACTACGAAAATGAAGTTAAATTCAATGTTAAGCTAAAGCGAGATCTGTCATAAGATCATTTCTAAATATATACACATACTCAAGGTATCATGCATATATATGTATATATATATATATACGTATATATATACGTATGCATTTATGTAACCTATCCATTCAATTTAAAATATGTTTTATTGTAGTTAAGGCCAAACCAGGGCGGTCCCATTTCAACATAAAACTTAAGTGTTTTTGCTAAAATATGAAGTTATGGGTTGAATAACTCAACTCGTCATTATGTAATTACAGTTTGGGCAGCTGGACCGCCAGACATAACGGAATGAAACTAAGTCAAGTCGACATTATCTTTTCTGCAGGCCCTACTGAGCAAACGTATGTATTATACAACGTATAATTTCGTGACGGTCGAGTGGTTAAGGAGTTCGACTAAGGATCCTACAGTCCGACTGCTGTTTCCACAAATCTTCTTGAGCAAGGGACCAAGCACATATCGATTCGCCGCGGGCACCAGTCTACCCAGCTGCTTACCCTTAACTGGTCTGTAAATTGGTACCACGGCGGTGGGAAGGTTGCAGGAGTTTTGTAATCAGGCGTACTGCCTGACGAAGGACTGGCCCCCTTTCTACAGATGTAGTCACCATTTGAGGTGTCACTCTCCTGGCTTCGGGCTGTGAATCGGGAGTTAAGGGGGGGGTCACTTTTTTGCCGATTTTTCGACCATCACCGATTTTGCTCATTTTCACCTATTTTGTAGTCTCCATGGGTCCGCGAAACAAGACAAGAGCGTTTTGAGAAATATTGCTTCTATCGTTCTGTACAGGCAGTCAAAGGTGACCTCGACATGTGTTATACATAGGAAAATGAAAAAGTTAGGTTAAAAAGTTTGTGGTAGAAAATTTTTTCGCTGTATATGAGCCAGAACTCTGAAACCTTTTCAGAACCATTAAGGACATACGTATTGTAGAGTGCAGCTATCTCCTCTGAAGCGATTCTGCTGAGTATTGGATTTTTGACGAATTTTTAAAGTCAGAATTTTGGAAAAATCGGCCATTTTTGGACCATGAAAAACAGGACCTACGGTACTCTTTTGCTTGTCCTGAACGATTGGCAAAAGCTACAGAAACGGCCAATAGATAGCTGCACTCTACACATAAAAATTATATACGTCTTATGAAAGTACTCGCAAGTGTCTATCAACTAAAGTAAGCTCAAAACACTTGCCACAAAAACAGCAAATTTTGCTAAAAATGGCCATTTTTCATAATTTTCACATTCTTTTGATAATTTCCCTCATTATGTGGTAAAAATCACCAAACTTGGCAGATTAATAAATAAATATATACTTGTCTGTCACAAAAACAAATGCGTCAATATTGAACATGACTGCTGTGGCGGCACCTTTGATCTTTATAGGTGATAAATGTCAGGGTCAGGGTCAGGTTTCATCCATAATTTTGGGAGGGAGAGGAATTTTCCCATTCCCCCGGCTAAGAACCTGATTATGCCAGTTACCGCAACTATCGGATCTACGACATTTGCCCCCACGAAACTTGCCCCCACGACAGTTGCCCCCACGTCACTTGCCCCCACGTCACTTGCCTCTCCGCGACACTTGCCCCCAGCGACAGTTGCCCCAAATTTAGAATTTTGTTTTGTTTTGTAGTACTGTTTTCGGATGTAGTTATTTGATTAGTGTTGAATACAGACATGTAAGCAGCTGTGTTATAACAGATAACAGATATAACAGCAGAGTGTATTAATTTAATCCTTTTCATCAAAAACCAAAAAGACCCAAACTATATATTGAGCACGTTATGACGTTTAAAATAACTGCGGTAAACGTTACTATCACCATAGCTAGCCAGACAAATTTAATGGTGTAAGAAATATATATACGTATATATGAGTCGATTTCTGAGTATATAGTTCAGGCATTGAGACGTTCTCAGCGGACAACCTTGAAAAATCAATTTGCTGCATATTTTGTCAGTTGATTAGGTTTAGTAAGCATAGTAAAACATGCAAATATCACCTCGTTTCAATAAGCGGTTCGTGAGTTAGGTCCACTGTTGTGATTTTGCAATATCGGCTTAATGGCAAGTTTTGATTCCTGACGTTGTGCTAGTGTATTGGAAGCTACAGACTTGCTAAAATGTTGTATTTTTGCCACAGTTTTTTATTTGTGTTTTTTTACTGTGTTTTCGCACACTTTTTCTTAGAAAAACACACATTTTCTTAGAAAAACACACTTAAAAACACACCAAAATTTTAAGTTTCAGAACCAAAATTTTATTAATTTTTCAAAAGTTTTGAACTACAGAAGACACTTAGGAAAAATTTTTTGCGCCTTCGGCGCAGCCTGTATCTTTACCCTTAAATGCGTCGATTTTCCTGCGTTTCCTTATTATATTACTGTCTCTGCTTTTGCAATCCTCTAGTGCATAACACTAAATAGCGTCATGTCATTATGTTCTTGTCTTGAATATTTCTATCAAAATATTCACTTTACAAAGTTCAAACTTGTATTATTTAAAATTAAAAATTTAAACCTTGCCATTGTTGGTTCTTAGCAATTATTAAAAAATTTTCAATTTCTGGATGGTCTCCTCCCTTGTGTGCTTTCAGAAACATTTTAAGCAATTCTTAAATCGCATTACAAGTCAGAGAATATATATTTGGTTTCATCTCTAGAATGACTAAAAGTATACAGGAATACGCTGTACGTATGTCGTAAAAACCGTTCTGAACGCGTTAAAATAGCGAAAATTCTATTTTCAGAAAAACACACATTTTCTTAGAAAAACACACTTTTTCTTTGAAAAAACACTGAAAAGCACAGGTCCAAATTTGAAAAAAAAATCCCTGATTTTTGCCTAAAACTGTTCATAGACCCCTACTTTTTGTATACAAAAGACATTCTCCTTAGCTGTCATGTAGTTTTCAAAAATCGGAGTTCTGACATCGCTGAGCCCATCCGTCGAGGGTAGCGCGAAGTAAGTTTATTCGAACTAGAGAGCTTATTAGTGCGAGGCAGTCCCCGAAAAGTTGAAGACAATTTTTAATTTCGGAGTAAGTTTGCTCAAATTCTGAATTCTTTTGCTTGAACAGTTAAGAACGCATTTTAGTTTGCTGTCAAGTCAAAATAGAAACAAAAACAACACGGGCTTAGGCAGAAAATATATAAGCAACTGCAGACAAAAGGATGAATGTAGAATCGAAGAAGTAAGCGGGGGTCTAGGGGAGGCAGCCCTACCCCCCAAGAAGCCACCGTCCAAACTACAGCAAATTGTCTCAAGAAATTAATTTATACCACCCTTGAAATTCCAACAACCGAATTTTTCGGCTGAGTAATTTCAAACTCGATTGCGTAAATGCGTAGATTTTTGCAAAAAATCGTGTAACCAACGAAAGCTTGGGTGCGTGGGTGAGGAGTCCCACAAAAGTAGAAGATTTTTTTAAAGCAGGACCTCCTGGATAAATTCTCCGTATAATTTTCGATAATCGTAATTATTGGTAATGTTCTCCTGTTAGGGTAAAGTTTTCAGTTTTCTGTGTTATGAAAATAAAATTTAAAATAAAAAAGTGTAAGGAAAGGCGTATTTCTATCAAACACCAAGTAGAAAACTATGTACAAACCATGAGTGAAAAGCTGACAAACCGGGCTAAACAAAATCACACACAATTCGGTTCATCATCACAATTTCCATGGTAAATATAAGAAATTTGGCGAAATTTTGGAATCAATCACCAAATTCCAGGTTTTTCCAGGTATTTCCAGGTCGCATGAACCCTATTTGTCATAAGTTGCACATCACAGAATGTGTCTCGTCAAGAGGTCTTGAATGAAATGCAACATCGGGCTTGCTCAACATTTAAGCATTTTTATATTAATATAGCAGCTAGTTAACATAATTTTTGTTGTCACTACCAAATTAACCGTCTTTGCAAGAATCTACCACAGTGGAAACAACAAGAAGACTTATCACTTCAATAAAAAGCAGCCACGTTGGAACAAACAGTTCAGAACGACGGCAAAGTAGACCTATTTTGGACACACAATAGCACTCAGAGGTGTTCCCTGGCAGTGGTCAGGACAATGGCGCTAAATGGTTTCCAATTCAGAGGAGCCAGGCTGATCCTTCCATTTTCTGTTATCGTCAGCCATCCTGTCCTTAAAATCTAATACTGAGCGGGTGAACCCAGAGTTGTATGCGGGCCGACTTTTGCGGCCCGCGCCCGGCCCGCAGCCCGCACCTCATGATCGCGGCCTGCACACGCGTAAACCGGCCCACAGGTAACCGCACATACAAATTGCTACCTATGTAGTACCTAAGCACCAAAACTGTTGTACTTTGAAAGATACTTCCGGATCCGGCAAATTTTTCTGTCCGTTTAATTTGAACTTTGTTGTCTACCAAATTACTGTTCTTAAAGTGGTAATAAAAGCCTATCTTCCCTTAACACGTTCAGTACTACTGAGCCATTGGTGGGTCAGTCCGATTCCTACTGGCAAACTACTGACCCACCGCGGCTTTTAGTGTGTACAGGAGGAGGAATTATTCCTGTATTATTTATATTTTTGTTCGTGAGTGTGTATATAGTATTCAAATAGTATTAGTCTATGAAGGAATTAACCAAAAATGGTATTTGTAGTGAACGTGTTAATTAAAAGGGTACACCATGAAAAATTTTTTGGGCAGGGATTTTGTTCATTTTTACGCAAATGTTTGACGCATTTATCCTTGACAGCGAGTTCGTTCAGCACTTGACGAGCTTAATTAACCAGCTGACCAGCTTAATTAACTTGACGAAATTGTAGGAAAATAAAAATTGGTATTGAAAGCGCCAAAGCTGCGACGCCGCAGCGATCGCAGACAATTTTCTCCATAACGCCCTATGCTGTGGAACTTCATTCGGCTGTCATTGACCTTAAATGAACTAGTCTTCAGCAAGAAGTTGTGAATGAAAGTTAAATGAATTAAAGTTTTCAGCAGTGATGGAACCAGTCACTTAGGCTTGACCCGGTGACCCGGTAGAGCCCTGACCCGGTGACCCGGTTTTCCAGAAAATTCCAAAATCTGCAAAAAATTTTTGATTTTGCCTAAGAACGCTAAATTTTTGGCTTCCGTGTTCCATCACCACGCCGAAAAAAATAGCTATGACATACATACATTTGCTGAAGGTTTTTTTAAAATGCATTTGATGGTAGCTGTAGCTTTTTCTAAATTAATGCTATTTTAATTGCAACACCAATTTATCCGATAATTTTGTAGTTCTAATATGTCACTAATATGTCGAATATCTAACATGTCTAACTTTTGTCCATTTAAACACGGAGCATATACTTTAAAAATTTGGTTTTTCATTATGCATTGCGATAAATTAAATTAAATTGTTCACTTACTTCAACGTTTACCTTGGTTTCGAAAATAATCTGAAAAACATATTCTACTGAATACAGTTCTGCAATAATCATAAAACCTATAAAAGCTAGACAATAATTTGCCAGAGACAGACAGATTCAAATAACATCAAGCTGCGAAAATGCTCAAGACTAAAATATAGAAAAAAGCCAATTAATATTGGACATTGAACAAAAATTTAAGCTAAAATTTTAGCTTGGTAAGTCAAAAATTTCAAAAATCTGAGGTAAATTCAGAAAACCGGGTCTAGACCGGGTCGAAGCTCTTGACCCGGTGACCCGGTCCAAAAAGTGACCCGAACTGACCCGGTTCCATCTCTGGTTTTCAGTAAGAAGTTATCATGGACTTATATTTATTTATGTGCAAAAGCACGAATTTCCGAAATTAAATTAAAAATTCAGTTTCTGCGCCAATGCAAATAGTAGTGTTGTTTCAGTAGCCCATTTTAGTTTCAGTTTCAGTCGGCAACCTAAACTACTTTCAGTTTCAGTTTCAGTCGGATACCAAAAATAATTTCAGTTTCAGTTTCAGTTTCAGTCGTCATCCCAAAATAATTTCAGTTTTAGTTTCAGTTTCAGTCGCCATCCCAAATTAATTTCAGTTTCAGTTTCAGTTTCAGTCGGTTACGCAAAATAGTTTCAGTTTCAGTCGGCAAGGCAAAATAGTTTCAGTTTCAGTCCTAGTATTAAAATAGTTTCAATTAAAGGAAGTCATAGCAAAAAAATTAAAATTTCAGTTTCCAAATGTATTTGGTATTTAAAATTGTTGAAGCGCAGCGTTATTTTTATATCCAAGCTTCTATATCAGTTATAAATAAAACATCATTTCGTAATATTTTATTTGCAATTCCTTGGTTATACAATCATTTTCTTAGTAAAGACAAATAAAATATAAGATCCGCTGTGAAATAATTGCTTGCTTTGCTGCATTGACTTTCTTTCTAATTAATTATCTAAAACAGCTTTGGTGATTTGCTTCAAAGCATAACATCCCTTCAAAATGTATATAATGGTTTTGATGAAAATAATGGTTCACTGCTGTAACAGAATGTTTTGCCTCTCAAGCCGTAGATTGTAGAAGTGCCACAGCCACGTATGCTTTAACCTAAAGCAATTGTACTGTAACACAACTTCTTAGTTTTATCTGATAAGCTGACAGTAAATGATCTAAAAGTAATATATACTGCTATTTAATCTATAATATAATGGCTAAAATTGGACGCACACATTCAATCTTTCGCAAGAAAAACTATTATGGGAAAATTTGCAATAGCCTTTTCAAGGAACTTTAGCATACGCAGAGACTGAAATGATGTTTCTACGCAGAGACTGAAACTAGTTTCAGTCTCAGCATGAACTGAAACCTGTTTCAGTTCCAGCGAGCAAGAAAAGCATCAGGTTTCACGCTGGGACTGAAACGGTTTCAGGTTATACTAGTTTCAGTTTCAGTTTCAGTCCTAGAATTGGGATAGTTTCAGTTTCAGTTCCAGTTACAGTTCAGTTTCGAATATAGTTTCAGTCGGACAGCTTAAATCTTTTCAGTTTCAGTTTCAGTCCACTTTCCCAAATACTTTCAGTTTCAGTTTCAGTTTCAGTGACTAAAACTGAAACATGTAGAGACTGAAACCTAGTTTCAGTTTCAGTTTCAGTGACTGAAACATCACTAGAAAATGGACGTTAAAGCTTTTAAAAATAATATTTCGGCAAATATGCTACCCCGACTTTCAGTGCTAAACACTCACAAAGGTTCCAGTACATCGTTGATATTTTTTATAGAAGATACTTTGGTCGAATGGATTACAAGCTAGACTTGTATATATTCAATACAAATAAAACCTGTAGTTTTCACTGGTTTATGTTTACTCTACAGGTTATTACTCAATACGCTGATTGTTTATGCAAACTGAGTAATATAGTACATGCTGAAGGTGTCGAATGGCATAACGAAGTCAAATAGTGTTTAAAAATCTGAAATATTACCTTCTTTTGTACATAATTTGGAATGTATGAAATCTCAATAAAGCAAAATTATCCCCATGAAAGTAGCCCAAAATCGGCCCGCATCGGCCCGTGCGGGTAGTAAAATTCGGCCCGCCCCGCGGGTACCCGCGGCCCGCATACAACTCTGGGTGAACCTCTTTTATAGTCCTATTCCGGACTTCTCATTGTGGTCTGCGTTACAAAGACATGTGCTGAGTGTGGAGGTTTCCTATATTATGGACATGCCCCAATCGCCGCCGAGGACGAAGACAGAAAAAAGATTGAACAGACTTCTCAAATATTCTAAGCTGTATGAAGGAAATTATGATCTAGCTTAGCTTACATATTTACTACCGCAACTACAAATAGACGTACATTTGGCTAAAACAGTTCAATTAAGAGTAAGAGTTTACTTTACAACGTTTTACACACAACAGGAACCACATCAGAAAAAACCTTTATTTCAAAATAATTTACAAGAACACTCCATAACTACAAGACAACAGTCCTATCACTATGATAAGTAATTGTCATAGCATCACCCATTCCGAATTCATAGCACGAGAATGTATGTGCTTCTATTTCAAATCAACAAAATACACGCACGCAGTGACTTAAGGGGGGGGGGTCCATTTTTGGCCGATTTTTCGACCATCTCCAATTTTACTCATTTTCACATATTTTGTTGTCCAATTGGTATATTTTAACGAGTTTTTGAAATGAAGGTCGGATCTCTTACGGTTAGCGAGTAATTTCACCTCAAAGTTGATGTCAGTATGTGTTAAACATAGGAAACTGAAAAAGTGCTGATTTTTTCCGTGCGCCAGAGAAATCTCGCCAACGACAAAACAGATCACTTCAACGTCCATCTTATATCATAAATACGATCTCGAAGGATGATTTGTAGGAAGCAGAATTTTAATTTAGGCCTTCAAAAATTTTTAATTAATTTTTTAAGTTTGCGAACAGCCAAATTTGACTGTTTTGCAATCTTAAAACTGGGGGTCAGCAAGTTTGATGAAATATTCTGAAAGCTGTAAGGCCTAATTAAAAATTCTACTTCCTACAAATCACAGCTTATGACAAGACAATTCGAACGGTACCAATTGATCCTGGTTAGGCCTGTCCGATTTCGAGATTTCTCTGGCGCAGAAGTATTAATCTTTAGCAAAATTTTGGCAATTCCCGTTTTTTGGCAAATAACATAGAGCTATGGCATCACAGAATGTCTGACTATCTATTTGCGCACCATTATTGATGAGTTTAGGTCAAGTTTGGGCACAAATGGTGCGGGTTAGTGTACCCAGTTGGTCGCTGGGGTCAAATATGAGGGTCTGACAACCATAATCTCAAAAATAGCGATTTTTCAAATTTTTCGAAATATGTTAAATTTTATATCAATCGAAAGCTCTCATTGTCGGGAACATTTTTTCTTCTTGGACCATTGTCCGCAAATGCACCAAATTCAAGTTATCGACCGTTAAATAATTTTCGTGATCAAGGCTTTCCAGTGCCGGTGCTGCTCCCTAAAATCACTAAATAAAGTCACAAAGAAAGGTTTTCTCATTAAAAGCTACCCTAACTTGTTTGTTTGCATCAGATAACAAACATACAAGCGAATAAAGCTCCATTCTCAAGGAGGTTCAGGTTTAAAGTGCCTTTATTTGCTGCGCCACCGCCGTTTTCACCTGTTTTCAAATTGCATGCAATTAGTAGCCGGTTACTCGTTAAGCACTGAACGAAACTACTCAAAATTGAAACTCGATATGCAGGACATATGTGACAAAATTTTGTGTGAAAATGAGCAAAATCCGTGACCATAAAATTTTTCATGGTGGACCCCCCCCCTTAATGTGGCAACGGGTGACAGACAGGGCAGTCTAGTAAATATCCACGGAGTCAAGAAATCATACTACAACAAGCAGAGGTTCAATCTATAGTTGCTGTTTCGCAGCAGTACGGGTTGAAGGGTTTGACGAATCCAGTGTTACGTCTTCTCCTTTCTTATCCAATCCCAAATGTTTTCGCAACGCTTCCTCTTTCTCGGACATCATTTTCTGCCAAACTGATATAAATTCCTGTTTCCGCTGCTCTCTTCGGACAAAATATCGAGGAAAGAGGCCTTTCTCTTTTGGTAGCCAAAGACCGTCAAACATCTAAAAACATGCATAAAACGTAAGAAATCGCGAAATACACAGGCGATAGGTAGGTAGGTAGGTATAGTTTCTTCCCGCTCAGCGATAAACAATGTTTTAACCGGGAATCAAGGAATAATTATTAAAGTTTCTAAACTCCGCTTTCTTACTGGAAACTGCACAGAAACAGCAAATCTTATATTAAGCACCTGCTAACGATCACCGTATCATGCCAAACAGTGGCCTTTGCGTGTTTTCTACGTATACTGCTACAACTAAGCTGGAAAGTGGTCAAAAATCAAGTCTTAGTACCAAAATAGACGATTTTTGACCAAATATTCCGGTGAAGCCGGAAAATTTTTCAAAATTTTGATCAGAAATTCTTAAAATTGGCATTTTCTGGGCACCTTATAGTGAGGGAGGAAGCCGAAAAAAGTGGGGGGCGTCGAGGGGGGCGCCCCCACTAAAAAACTCAGACTGCTTGGCATAAGAATAGAAGAAAATCGATTTGAAATTAAAACTACTGAGAAAGCACTAAAGTGTCTTGATTTATTTTAGGCCCACAACCCAATTCAAAAATCCTTGTTGTAGGTTCTAAACAATGACCCGCAACACCATAACGATTTCTGAATTAGATTCCATCATGATTTCTAGGAAAAATCGGCAGGATAGCGTGAGCTCAATCGCTATATAACAGCCCATATTAAGGTTATACAACACAGACAAATACGAGCCAATTTACTTTAGAGCAAATCGCCAGTTCTTGGTTTTTGTTTTGTTCTCTGTTTTTTCCGAAGAATTGGCTCTACGATTTTACTAGAGCTAGCTGCGACGGAACAAAGGTCGAAGCCGATGGGACATTCTCTTTAAACAATGAGACATTGTTAGTCATTCTCGTGTCAGTCTGCCAGTCAGTCAGGCGGCGCCGATTTGGAATAGGCAGACGAGTCGCCCTGCTGGCGGATAGTGACGGAAAAGGCTCTCTCTCAGCTGACTGGTTCTGTTAATGGGCAGGGTCGCCTAGTTGGAATTCGCCTCAACGCTAGAAAGTGTAAGATCTTCCCGCCAGGTAATGAAGACACCGGCAATAGTAAGATCATCATAGACAGTGTTGCAGTCGAAAGGGTTAGGACGTTCCCTTTCCTTGGCAGAACGTATCTTCACCAGTGACTATGATCCATCACCGGAGATCAATGCTACAATATGCAAGGCTGTGTTCAGACACCCCTTGGTCTCGGCGAGTGATATCGATCAGAACGAAGTTACGAGTCATGGACGCAATGCTATTGTCGATTCTATTACATCCGCCAGCGAGACCTGCGTTGTGAAACAACAGGATATATCGCGTCTGGGTGTATTTTGACTGAGAGATCCCGTTTACAATCTATTCTTGACGTCAGACTGCGTGACAGAAGAAGAAGAAACTGTGACCTATACGCCCGATGCCTTAATAGAATCTCTGTCGACCGCAGAATTCCATCTTCACGGCTGCGTTGGCTAGGTCATACATCCTGAATGAACCCACCTGAACTGTCCTGGACCCATTGGGATGGAAGAAACCACCTGGCCGTCCGACAATGTCGTGGCCGTGGGGGAACATTGTGGAGGAGGATCTGGCTGGTGTCCTTACCCCTTACAGGCATGCTGGGTAACCTTGGAAGGAGGTGGTCAAACACTCTAACCGTAATAGGGATCAATGGAGGAGGGTGATGCTGGAGTGGAACCGGAGCCCGTCATGTTGCAGATCCTGCGATGACGAAGGCCCAAGTACAAGTAAAAGTACTATCCTTGGACCCTGGCTACAAGTCCAGATTCCTGGATCATTTGTACCTTGTACGTTCGTTTGCACCTAGCATTATTGAGTGGGTGATGGTCTTGCGATGGACGCAAATGCAGCCAACAACAAAACCAACAAACTGTAGCTAAGGAAATGCATACAAATGCAAAAATCAATAAAACATAACTTACATCATCAGGTGGATGAGGATATCTGTCGAAGGCAACGCCGTACGGTTCATATTGATCTACAACAAAACAGAGAATAAATCTAAACCAAAAAAGAAGTTTTTACAAAGTGCCCGTAATCCCAATCGTAGTCCCAACAGAACGAATACAATGGATAGCAAAATATGGACCCCTTCCAAAGGCGTAGTAAACCCACAAGCTCAAACCTGCATTGATTTTGAACTGTCGGCATAATGTCCTGGGTCCGTGTATTTACAGTCCACTTACAATGATATGGCACAGGATGTTGTTTCAGCCACAATTCTTTAACTCCATCAATCAATAAACGTTTAGCCTTTCGTAAGTCAGGCTCTTCCTTGTGAGCATCAAATCGTGCTCGCATTAGCACCTTGTGATATCGATTTTCCAAACTAAAATCAATGCACACAAATTAGGTTCAAGGACCTAGACGAAGTAGCAAGCATTGGCTTGAAGTAGCTATGTAGTAATGATTGTTCAAAAAATTTGGAACTAAGCATAACTGTTTTTCTTTCTGAAGCCAATTTTCGCATATATATACCAATTCGTTGCGTAAAAATTACCGAATCTTTTGCATAATCTGGGAAAATGTATATAATAAGACAAAAATTACTTTCAGATGGCTTAACTTAATGTGTCATACAAATTTGTATTAATGATGGTTCATATTATACAGCACTTATTTTATTTCTAATTTCAGTTTTTGTGGTATATATATCTCGCAGTACAGGGCTTTGGTGATTTGGTAATTTCGTCCTGGTTCTCTCTACTAACTGGTTATATATATATGTATAATTTATTTCCTCTTAATTATATAAACATTTCTTTTTAAAAAATTTATTTTAGCAGGTGCAACTTTCCTTTATGTACCTTAGTTTTTTAAGGTCGCGCTTGCTTCACTTATATATGTATATATATACATTCAGTCCACTTTGGAAAGCTATACATAACTTATAATACTGAGAAGTGTTAGTTATGAATTGAGCCACATATCAATTTGAAGCTCGACATATTCTGCATCACTTGGTGCCATTGAAATGCGTCTACCTAGTTTGTATTGGTTACAAACTTACGAAACATAGCCAATTTCTGACCAAAAATTTTTGTGGAAATGTTTGATGCAGAAAGAAAATGGTCATACGCACTGTGTGTCTAAGACGATTTGTCAGGTACGTATATACAGTTATTTGAGTTTTTCAATATATATATATATCAGTGGCGCAGCCAGGTCTTTGTGACGGGGCATGCGGACATGGGCGTATCCAAGGAGGGGGAGGTTGGGACTTTGAATCCCCCTTTTCGTCCGACCCCTCCGGGATTTTGATTTTTAGTGGGCCCCCAACCAGGAAACAACTATAGCCATGGGATGAAACCCACCCGCCTCCTGGGCCATGGGTTGCCTGGAGCTATGAGCTCCAAAACATAGCAGCAGAAAGCACGACTCTTTCTAACATATGTAAGGAAAGATCAAGTCATTTGGTTCACTCCTGCTCATTTTTTGACATTTTGAAAATGACACCTACTTTTTGGTCCAACCATCCGAAAATTTGACAAAAGTTTGGACCGATGTAACTTTTGACTGGGTTGGGCTAGAAACGTTTTGCAAATATGTGCAATGATGACAACTCTTCCTCTTTGCACACAGCAAAAATTGGAGTGATCCGATGCACGGTTACCTGGCACATTACCAAACGTGGCGGGGAAAAAACCCACGTTGGGGGGAAACTCACGCAAATTTTTTGAAAAATTTTTACCAACTCAACAGGGAAACAATTCGTGGCTATAGCACAGTATTATCGAGGACGCTGCGTCACCCTATGTTGTCAGATTTGGGCAATTTTGAATACTTGGGTTTGGGTAGCTAGAGGCAAAAACCCCTAACAGTGCAAATTGGCTACTGGAGAACCCAGCAGAGGTCTAATTGGGGCTTTTAATAGCCAATTGTACGTAAAAACCATTCTCTACACGCTTATCAAATTACATCGTTTTTAGCATTTTTTCAAAAATTGCCCTACGTTTACGTGTTAAACTTTATGAAACCTGTCCATTTGAAGCTGCATTTTCAATGCCACATGATATCTTAAAAAAACTACCCAGGGTATTTTTTACAGGGTGGCCCCCCGAAATTGACCTTCCCCCCCCCGAAAATGCCTTCCCCCCCCCCCCCGAAATCGCCCCCCCCCGGGATTTTGGTCTGCCCCCTTAATGAGGTCAACATTTTTTCCAAAAATAGTCAAATTTTAAAAATTTTCCGGCGTCGCCGGAGATTTTTTCGCAATAGTGGCTATTTTTAGCTTAAATTCTGGCATTTTGAGAACTTTTTGTGTTTCACCATGCAAAATGCGCCAACAAATACCGTTTTTTGGCTGATTTTTGCCAAAAAATCTTCCCCCCCCCCGAAAATTTCTCCCCCCCCCCCCCCCCCGCCCGGGGGGGGCCCCCCCCCCCCCCCGGAAAAAATCCCTAAAAAATACCCTGCTACCTAGGTCGGGTTTTTTGATTCATATTAACTAAAAAGAGTTGAATTTTACACAGCAAGTGTCAGAATCGCGCTGCGACAATTTTTACGACCTGTGAGGGGTGGGTTTATTTCCCCCAATTGGATTTTCCCCCGCTACTTTTTGCATTATTATAGCGGCCTAACGGTACAACCAAGAAAAATGCAGACGGGCTTAAAAGAAAGTTCTAAGTGCGCCAAGTACGATGGTATATGGAGTTCTCAGGCTAGCCCTTATAACAAAAAAGCTGCAGCCAAAATCCGAAAAAGTAGGTTTTCCCCAAATGGCTATACTACAGCACAACTAAACATTTTGTGCCTGCGATTCTTGACTGATGGTGTTATAAAGTACGACCAACCCGAGATTAAAAAACAATGCGGGGGAAACCTACCCTACTGCTTTTGCTTGAAGTGTGCCAGAACAATTTTCGATTGTTGTTCCATTCGAATTAGCTGGTTGTGATAAGTAGAACTACATAAAAATTCCAGCCTTTTTACGAAAATCCTTTTTAAATTGCCTTATGAAAATCTCTTGTTTGTGTTTAAGGCGCTCGTATCGCTTTGTGTAAATTTGACTTTGCAAGCTCCAATTCATTAAGAAATTTTTTATTTTCGCAATTGTTCTATCAGTGCGTAAAGTCGCCACACCGGATTAGTTGGTATGGCTGGAAAGAGGGCACCAAAATTAACAGTTTTGCTTTAACAACCTTTGAGCTGTCTCTGTTGGTTAAGTCAGTATAACCCAGAAACGAATTTTGGTTTCAAAAAATGGTCATTTTCTAGGAAATCAGTTTTTTCAAAATTACTGCCACATGTTAAGGACAAAGTTGGCTTATTTATACTCAATTGATACAGCGTCTAAAAGCACATTTTATGAATGCCTATTAGCCGAACTTTATTGCTTTGAGCTAGAGCTTCTTCATACTCAATTGATACACGGTCTAATTGCACATTTAAGTAATGCCTATTTACAGTTTGCTTTATGTTAGAGATTTGTCCAAAAGACCATTTTGCAAAACTGCGATTATTTTGTTTTGAAAATCGATTTCTCAAAAACTACCCGATTGGCTGGATGAAAATTCTCCCTATTGCGGAGGGCTTTTTTCTTGGTTTGGGCTCAGTGTTTTTTTCGCCGACGGCTTTCGTGTAACGTTACACACCTCTCCAAAATTTTTTGCTATTTTTCAGAAAAAGTGTGTAACTTCCTAATTTACGCGCGTTTTGCTTAACACATGTATACAATTTTATAGTTAACAAAATTATTCCGTTAAAAAATTATAAGTAAAATTTTAACATCTTATTTACAGCAATATTTGGAGTTTCACCAAATCAGATCGACAAAATTGAAAAATTGGGCAGTTACATCGATGATTTGCATTTATTGGTTTTGACTTGATAGAACGAAGGAAAACACCAGTGCACCGAAGGAGCATAATTTTTTCGAAAGGCACAAAACTTGGCAAGGAACCATGCTCGCTTCATAAGCTGAAACATTTTGGTGTGTACGCGTTTTTTATAAAGGAACGAAGAAATATAGCAAATATAATATGCATATAACTAATATATACTTAAATAATACCGAAAATAAAATGCAAGACATGGTGCAAAAGGGGGGGTCTGGGGGGCGAAGTCCCCCAGAAACGGCAAATAAGTGGAAACAAATGAATGAGCATTGGAAAAAGTTCCGACCATTTGGTAAAATTTGTCCAAAATTCCGGTGTAACGTTACAGTCGCCAAAATTTTTTTGCTATTTTCCAGAAAAAAGTGTGTAATTATACGCGTTTTTGAGCAAAAAACACTGGGCTAAAACATCTCCAACTGCGAGAAAACTGAAGTTGCGAAATTTCGTATCACAGCACAGATGCGTGGTATGTATCCCTGTATATGATGTTTACTATTTCACTGGATTTTCTGGAGTATTGTGATGTCTTGAGCCAAATCCAAGAAAATGTCCCTCGGCCCACATGTCCTTCATATCATGGCACAAGAAGAAATTTCGGCTGCTTCTACAGTTTTGAGAAATCGGTGTTCAAAAATTTGTTGGTCTGTTCAGCCTGCCAGATGTCAGTAAATTTTTGATAATTTTTTGCTAATTTCGCTAGTTTTTTAATCTCACACGAATGAGAATGTACAGATTATTGTCTTAAAAATGATGTATAAAGCTCTTTCCAACTCCAAAAATTGCGAAAGTTACAGCGTTTCAAAAAATCACCACAAAAGCACTGCACAAAAGGATACTAGCACCAGCAAATTGAAATTTAATTAGCGCAGACGGCGCAAAATTGTTGTCTTCTTGCTCTGCTGTGATGAAATTAACTTTTCTTACCTCCACTCCAAATCCTGACGGGGCATGCGGCCGCATGCCCCGCATGCCCCCTGGCTGCGCCCCTGATATATATATATATAGATATATATATATATATATATATATATATATATATATACATATATATAAACGTATATACCTATCGTTCCTGTATGCAAAAATTGAACATTTTCTGCAAATTTCACATTTTATCCAACCACCTTGAAAAATCATTGCTCTTGATTGGAGGCTCATAGAGCAAAAAATAAAAAAACCGCCCCGGGCAAATTGTATAAATATATAGTGTGCAGATCTATCCACTGGTTGTAGAGCAATCATGCATCTACCATTTATTATCATTCCCGAGGCATTTTCTGAAGGCTTGAATGAAATTGGGTAATAACTGCACTTTCTGCCACGATATGCATGTAAGCGAAGCACGACCGTAAGTCGAAAAATCGAAACAGTTTCTATCTACCATGCCTTACGACTAACTTTTACGAAATGAATCCTAGTATATAACTTACACATGTGGCAAATACCAATAATCAATCTCCTTGAGTGCAGCCTTATAAAGACGAAGTACCTTCTGCCTATGGGACAAAGCTTTTGTGAAAAACCATTGGGGAGCTTCCATTGGCTACTCTAATGATATAATATTCTAAATAATTATATAAATATATAATTCTTTATTTATACAATTATATACATTTACATAACAATTATACATATACGTACGTATATATACAAGTAACAAAAATGCTCCGCACAAAAGGGGATAATATGTGTGTTGGGCCTATGTCTATCCTTTAAATTCCGGTTGAGAAAGGCATAAATCCGACACCGCAACAGTTGCTCATTTGATATATACCAAATTTTACCAGTTTTGAAAAATTTTATTTTTGACCCAAAATCGCCTAAGTCCCCACCCCACCCCACCACAGCACTCTACAGCCACTTTGGGTGTGCAGTTCTATGGCAAAAGTTGCTCAGCTCACTTAGGGCTTTCATTTGATACCAAATTTTACAACTTTTGAAACATTTTATTTTTGACCCAAAATCGCCTAAGTCCCCACCCCACCCCACCACAGCACTCTACAGCCACTTTGGGTGTGCAGTTCTATGGCAAAAGTTGCTCAGCTCACTTAGGGCTTTCATTTGATACCAAATTTTACCACTTTTGAAAAATTGTATTTTTGACCCAAAATCGTCTAAGTCCCCACCCCACCCCACCACAGCACTCTACAGCCACTTTGGGTACGCAGTTCTATGATAAAAGTTGCTCAGCTCACTTAGGGCTTTCATTTGATATCAAATTTTACCACTTTTGAAAAATTTTATTTTTGACCCAAAATCGCCTAAGTGCCCACCCCACCCCACCACAGCACTCTACAGCCACTTTGGGTGTGCAGTTCTATGGCAAAAGTTGCTCAGCTCACTTAGGGCTTTCATTTGATACCAAATTTTACCACTTTTGAAAAATTGTATTTTTGACCCAAAATCGTCTAAGTCCCCACCCCACCCCACCACAGCACTCTACAGCCACTTTGGGTACGCAGTTCTATGACAAAAGTTGCTCAGCCCACTTAGGGCTTTCATTTGATACCAAATTTGACCACGTTTCAGAAGCTTTATTTTCGACCATTTGACCCTCCCACCCGACTGACCCTTCAAACGGCAAGTAGAACCAGCCCAGCAAAATAGGTACGTCGGACGGCAAAACGAATACCGGGAATGAGCTGGGCACACCAGAAAACCCCTATAGACAAAGTTTTGAGAGGCCAGGTAGAGCCTATTATGGACCTCCAGGAAGCGGTTTCCTACTTGACCCTCCCGACGGCAAAGTGGAACCAGCCCAGCAATATAGACACGTCGGACGGCAAAACGGGTACCGGGAATGAGCTGGGCACACCAGACCGACTTGACCCTCCCGACGGCAAAGTGGTACCAGCCCAGCAAGATGGGTGGGTCTGACGGTAAAACTGACTGCGGGAATCGATTCTCCGTGCCAGAAAACCATTGCATGGAAGATTTGAGCTTTCAAAGTTAAATAGATAACGAGAAATTTCGATTTTTCATTTTTCGAATTTTCGCTATGTTTGACGGGCCACTGTGGTGGCTAGGGAAGTGATAGAGACACGCAACCTGGACCGTTAGTTAGTTCAATATATGTAATTTCTGAATATAAAAAGAAATCAGCTCCAGCTCGTAACGTTCGACCTGAGCGACGACCACAAAAATGGTCACTTTTCGCTATGAGCCGACTTTGCGGCGCCACTGCGGCGCTGTGGCGCAGCTGCGGCGCAAAAAAAGTTGTGATTCTTAAATTCTTTAGAGGGTACTACTAGACCCCATAGCCCTTTAGGTTGGCCCACCGCTGCAGATCACGTGAAAGCGGCGAACATTATGTACAATACAACCATCAAATAGGAGAAACCGGAAAAAAAACATCGCCGCCATAACCGGTCCGGGGCGCAACTTTTTAACGGTAAGTGATACGGGGCTGAAACTTCACAGACACACTAAACTCGATGTGCTCTACAATTTGCGCATGAAATCTGCGCAGGATCTGCGCAGGATTTTGCGCAGCTTCTGCGCAGCTTATTTTACACTGTCTCCAGCCACTTTTCACACATATTATAGGGGTCGCTGCCGCGACCCCTATGATAACTGTTGAGTGGCAGCATCAGACAAAATTAATTTAAAGTCCTTCCCCCAGTATACTGAGCCACTCTCCCAACCCCAACCTTACCTACACCTTATAGGAACATGTTGGGAATCCTGTTTTCGAGCTTAAACAAAACCACTGTCTAATGCTGTGGGTGTGGCAAAAAGGTGGGTGTGGGGGTTCCTGGGTTTATTTTAGGCAAAAATAAGTGGGGGGACGCCCCCCCACCAGTGGGGGGAGCTCGAAAAGTGGGGGGGAATAAAATGGGCCAAAAATGCTAAAAATGCTGTATAAATAGCCTGTTTTCCGCATACACTACTATAAGTATGCTCAAAAGTACTCAAAAATCAAGTTTTAGCACCAAAAAAGGCTATATATTTGTGATCAAAAATATCCGGCGAAGCCGGAAAAATTTTGAAAATTTTGACCAAAAATCCTAAAAATTTGGCAATTTCTGGGCACCTTAGGGTGAGTGGGGGGAGCCCAAAAAAGTGGGGGTGGAGCCGAGTGGGGGGGGGGGAGGGAACCCAAAAAGTGGGGGACCCCCCCGCCCCCAGTAAAATAAACCCAGGGTTCGAAAAAGTCGATTGGGGGGGGGGTACGAAACGGTAAGAAAAATTTTCGAGGGGGAGAGTCGGGAAGGAAAAAACGATTTCTTGGGCTAAGGGCGAAAACTGAGAGATTTACTCCAAGTTTCAGCTAGTTTAAGCGATTTTTAGTATATATATATTCTTATCTTTCTTATCAAAGAAAAACCAGTTGTATTTTTACTCGATTCTGAAAAGCCTGATATCGTTGCGCTAACTGAGTCCAAATTAAGCATTGATATTCAGGACTTTGAATTTTGTATTAACCCGGCTTATTCAGTTTTTCGTAAAGATAGAAATAGACATGGCGGTGGTGTTTGTTTGCTTGTGAAGTCTAGTTTAACTGTAAATTTTCCCCATCTCAATGAAAACGTAAAATCTGAAAGTGTTTTTATTGAGTTAGTTTTTAGACGTAACATCATAAATTTTTGTGTACTTTATAGACCTCCTAACAATAATGGGGCTTTAGCTGATTTTTTAGACGACTTGAGTCTTATTGATTTTCGCAAACCCTGTGTGCTTGTGGGGGATTTTAATCTTCCTTCAGTTAATTGGGATACTCTTAATGCAGCATATGTGGATCACAGAAACTTCGCAATTAGTTTGTATGAAAACGGGTTCAATCAATTAGTTTTATTTCCCACAAGGTATAATCCGCCTAATATCCTTGATTTGGTTTTTTCGACCGATGAAAATTTGATTTCCTCTTTACAAATTGGCAAACCTTTGGGATCATCTGACCATGCGACTGTGTCTTTTGATCTGATTACCGAATTTCATAATAAATCGGTAAAGTCTTTCAGAAATTTTCATAAAATGGATACTATTGCCATAAGTGGGCACATATCTAACGTCAATTGGGATAATA
>JASAND010030029.1:0-13844 GCA_030248195.1 Trissonchulus latispiculum | reverse complement strand
TGAACTGCTTGGTCTCACCATTTTAGAGCTCGAACGCATGTTTGTGGATTTGGTATTATTATATAAGATAATTTTCGGATATACTGTTATAGCTCCTTCTGAGCTTTTTGTCTTTGCTTCTATACCTTACGAAAGTCGGGGTCATTTGCTTAAACTAAAATGCCCAAAGTTTTCTACTGATTTATTAAAATTTTCTTTTGCCTGTCGAGTAATAGGTCCCTGGAATGCATTACCTGAACGCGTTATTCTTAGCAGAACCGTCCTTGATTTTAAAGAAGGATTGAAAAGCTGTAAAAGTATACTGTGCAAGTATCTACGTGTTTATAAGTAAAATATATGTACGCATTGTATTTCTGTCTGTATCTCTGGTACATATATATACTTGAATAAATCGTGAATCTGTCTGCGTTGTCTTTTCCGTTGCTTATAACTTTGGAAATAAAATTCTTGTCTTGTCTTGATATTTTAAAAACATTTCTCGGTTATTCAAAAAAAGAAAGACTTGAAGCCGATTTTAATGCAAAAACAAAAATATAATTTCTTCAACTTGACCAATTTAGACACGGGGGCCGCCCCCTTTCACGAAATCCTGGATCCGTCAGTTGCCTAAGCCCTAAACATTTCGTGTCCAACACTGATCCCTCTCATATCTGGACAAAGTCACCACAACTGAATTAGGTATTCTGGTGTGTAAACAATTCATTTTTTCAATTTTCAACAATTTTCAATCATTTGGTACGTAATTTAAGGCTAAACTCTGGTGCGACCTAGGTGGTCAAGGGGGAGCCTGGTTTCCCCATCCCGCCCAACATTGCCCAGACATGGTACACCTCCTCACCTTTGGTCTTATCTCCCACTCACTAAACGGTGCCTGGTTTTGGGTCAAACATCTCAAAAAATTTCGATTTCGCCAACACTTTTTCCGGTCTTCGCTTAAAATCTTAAGTCTGATTATATAGCGCGTAGTTTTATCTCAATTCTGCACCGGTCCTTTGTCAAGTAAGGTCACAGCTAAGTACCTTAAAGGGGGTGTTTGGCAGCTTTCAGTTTTTACACTTGAAGTTTACAAAATAAATTATAGAAACAAATGTTAAAAGACTAAACCCGCCCATACCAGGGAAGGGCCGCTGCAAGACCATTTTCTGGAAAAAACAGAAAAATGTGGGAAACCTTCACTTTCTAAGCTAAGGATGGGGGCGGATACACTTCGATAACAGAAGAAAAAGGATAAATCCTTCAACAGTCTTCAGTGATCCTAATAAATGAAACATCACTCTATCGACACAAACAGAGAAATTTGAGCAAACGAAGCATTGGCAAAATTTGACCAAACATTGGCCCTGTATGGGAAACCCAAGAAACGTTGAGCGGAGCGGCTCGACCTATGAAGATGCCTGAGAACCGTCTAACCGGGAGCTGGGAAACCGCCTAAGTCCGTTTCAAAACCGTTCTCCTAAGTTTAGCTGGCGCTGATCATAACTTTGATGAAAAATTAAGAGTGGATAGCACTCTTGGCTAAGGAGTATCTTTTGACACCCAATTCTCCTGAGTGGCCACCTAAGTTGTCAGCTGGACTTAATTAATCAATGTTGACTTCATAGATCTAGCCGCAAGCAGACGCATGTATGTAGACGTCTGCATGCGTCTGTGAGCGTGCATCCGCTACACTTTAAACTGCTAGAACTGCATGCTACATTCGAAGGCGTCGACGCGCTTCTGTGAGCGCTGGCGACTATGACATCTCCTTACGAGGTTCGTTTGCAAGACAGCCCAAGTTCTTGACTTCAACTCAAGCAATAACTTAATTTAAAATAGACTGCAAATAAGGACACATGGAAATTTGGACCCCGAAATGACTGGTCAGCTGTAAGTAGGAAAATGTAAGTACTACCCCAAGTCGAAAATTTCTCTTATTAAAAATCCAAACACGAAAATGAAGAATTGTTAAGATGGGGTCCCATTTACCAAATGACACCGCTACCCTAAGTTGACAATTCGTTTCGGCATGTTGCTCTGAGTCAACTTTTTTCAACACTTTTTCTTAGAAAAATTCACTGAAAAGCACAGGTCCGACTTTGAAAAAATCCCTGAACTCTGAGCTAGCTAACCATGAACGGTGCACTGCAGCAATAACTTCAAGAACAGAAGCAAATTATAGCAAGCCTATTGAGTTTACGTTTTCAAAAAAACTGGAATTGCAACACGCCAAGCTAAGGTGAACTACCTAATGTTTATCCTATGTTTATTCTTAGATTTAAAGGAATTTAATCAAGGACAAAAGCAAGCCGATTTTCCAAAACTTTCCGCAAAAACTAACTTCACACTCAACAAACCAACAGAAAAACACAGAAAGATTCTTTACTGAATTGGTACATACAATCATAATCAGGTAGCAAATAACTTTCATAGAAATAAATACATCGACTAAGACGTTTACATCACAGCATATGTCTTGTATAAAACAACAAATGCCAATACAATAATATATTACTATTACCATTTGAGTACACAACACAATCTCAAAACAGTACAAGTCTTTAAAAGTTGTTTATGTAAGATTCTTTTTCACTTTTCAGGTGCCACATTCTTTGAGCCTCAGCAAGGGCAGAATCTCAACAGCGAATCAGGTATCAAGCATTACGATGATGATGCTACTGCCATGGCTAAAACAAAAAACAAGAACACTTAAAATAGTTAAACATAGCATAACATAGTAAACATAGCAAAACATGTACGTATATAAACAGTATTCTGTACAATGGAAACTGCTCAGTTTTGACTATAGAACTCAATAATATAAAACATGCATTAAATTTTTTATGATTCTAGTAAAATCACATTCACACCAAATTTTCAAATAATTCTATTAAAAAAGGGTAAAGCCCCGAATTTCAATGATTATCCCAATCAATCAAATTCTACAGTAGCTGTGAGTAACCGAAAAGATAGAACAAAAAGAACTGCCGTACCAGTCGTTGCCTGCGAGCCTTCTTCCTTTGTAGCCAGACCGTTCAGTTGACCATTGGTCACTGGATGATGATAGCCATTGGCCACTCCATTGGTCACGTGACCCTCCTCTATGGGCTGGTCCTCCTCTGATTGGTCCACCAGGACCTGAACTATCCGTTCCTTCAGCATATCCGCTAACAAATCCCAGAGACAGGATGGACGGGGGAAATCGTTGTCCACCAGATTGACCAGGCAATAGTTGTCATGAATGGATTTGAGGACATCACGTGACTGGGAACCCTCAGAGTAGAGGCGACCCCATTGCGTAATCCAGGCTTCAAATGCTTCATCCTAAAGGACAGCAGCAGGTAATTATATTCAATTAATGACAGACGACACAATTTGGGGGGAAATCGGGAAATTGTCTCAAAATTTAGGCCGATCAAAGCCGCTGTAATGTTATGGGCAACGGGGATAAACTGTATTGATTTCACTATCCTGAAATTTCCGACTATTTTCGCGTTTTTATGGAAAATCACCAGGTTCTCTACTGGAAACTGTCAAAACAGAACCCACCAATTCTGTTTTCAGACACATCAACTGTTCTGACAGTAATTTGTTGTGAAAAACCTCGCTTAAAATACTAAATTCGCCCAGTCAAAATTCGTTTCTACAACGCGCAGGAAAAGTTTATTTTTTAACGGTCAGTGAAGTGAACTATTGCAAATTTAACCAAAAGCTAAACTAAATGTCACGTAATCGTGCCAGCGCTTTAGAATTATCCACCTACGTACCTTCCAAACATGAAAGCTGACAGGATCCACAATGGTAGGCTGCACAATTTCAGTGCCCGAGAAAACGCCCCAGGTTACAGCAATGGGCTGGTTTTCTACACAGTTGGTTAGGTTTATGGTAGCCTGAAAATAAGAGTACAACAAAGGAAATATAGTTAAATTAAAATTAAAATCATTTATAAAATTGATAAATAAAAAATTATATTCAAAATCTAATAACATCATTTAAATTTTAAAACTTTTATGGAAAATTTTAATTGGACTTACATTATGATTAATGATATGGTAGTTGACCTGAGGAAATTTCAGCAGAACAAAACGAAGAGCGTCAAGGTTATCTTTGTGCATAAAGAATTCCAGGTATGCCTAGAAAAAAGTTAAAACCAGAGATTATAAACAAGCAATAATAGTAAGAAAACAAAAAATTCTACAGTCTGGACTTAGTCATGCAAACACTCTTTCTAAAAATAATGTGATAATAAAATGAAAATAATAATCAAATTTACACATTTAGTTAGAAAGACAATTTTGATTTCAGGGGTGGGGAAGAGAGAAGACAATCCCTGGACTGCACCAAATAACATTAGGACTAACTGAGGATTAGCTGAGGACTAAGTAAAAGTTTTGAATGGGAAACCAGCACTTAGCCTTCAGCTAATCCGCACTTGGTCCTAATCTTATTTGGTGCAATCCAGGGAATATTTACCGAAATAAACACGAATATATTCTCCCCCCTCCCTTTTTCTGAAGCAACACCTTAGATTCAACAGTGAAATTTAATTGTTCATACTTGTTTAGCACACTAATATTCAATACTAACCTTTTACGTATATATTGCGTAACTCATAGTAATTTTAACTTATATTTGAAATGCAATTTGTTTGTCTTCAAAAATAAACGAATTTGTTTATTTGTTTGTTTGTATACAAACAAAGCAACAAAATAACAACAACAACTTATGTATAAAAGTGTATATACCTTCTGATATACATAGCCACCACTGTCGCCCCAGCCCACGACAGGGTCAGTGGAGGGAGCCCCGTCAACATTGGGCTGAGAATTGATCGTCAGAATTCCGTGCTGATTGCACCAGGAAAGCTGATCTGCGATCAGCACCGTTTCCGGGGACACAGAATCGTCCTCGTTCCAGGGCAGACGGCCCACCTATAACTTTCACGCATCTGAGTAAAATAGTACGTAATTCCAAAAAACAAACATCAACCGGCATACACTACTCAGTTTTCTGTATACGAAATTTTTCGGACATTTTGTCTCTTCTTCTTCTTGTTCTTCAATCTGTTTTCCTGGACCAGCTTGGGAAGGGGTCCAATGTGGTTACGTCCCGGAGAAAGGCCAGAACCACTTTTAATTCTAACTCCACCAACACAACGGGCCTGACACGAACGTAGTAAACCGACGGACTATGGTCTAAGTTCCTTGCCCAAAAAATACGTCATGATCGTTACGGGATGTGGGAATCGAACCGCCGACCCTGCGTTCCGAAGTCCAACACATTAGGATTAACTAGTTGCCAGCCAGAGCCGACTTAAAATCGGAAAAGAGGAAGATTTCTCTGACACTGTACGAGACGGTATATATGTACAGTTATGTACACAAAAATTACCATACAGCAATAACATTAATTAAGGTAATAATCTAATTAATAGCAAGACAATTAGCTACCTTATGGCCATCTCGATTAGGTCGTCCAGACACAAACGCCTCAAAGATATCCCAGACATCGGCTTCGGACCTGATCTCGGCGCCCCACATTTGTACCAACTGGTCACGTGGTTTCTTATCAGTGGACCAGAACAGATAGTAATCCTTCAGATCCCCATAGGCCGGGGAAGAACTGTCACCCCAGCGACCGTTCGGGAAATCGTCCCATTCTTTGGTTCTGGAAAAAACATTTCGGAAAAAATAAAAACAAAAACTAGACGAAAAAATAAAAAATAATAACTGACTTAACATCAAAAACGCTGCTACCGCGACCATTGGCTCTCTCCTGTTTCGGACTAAGGCTTTGCCTTTAGTGACTGTGTAGGCAGACGTTTTTCATTATTTCTTTATTACAATCCAAAAAAGGTTAGAAAAACTGTCAGAAAAAGAGCTGCATCAATCTATACCTCATTAAGTAGGACTTTGGACGAGAGCTCCAAAAGATAGGCCTCACGTCCTCCTTACACCGCTTGTGATGAGCGTTGTGGGCCTTCCAGGGCAGTCGACGGAGGGTTGCCTTTTGCCAGAGGCCAAGCTGTTGCAGAATTTCTCTGAAATGAAAATAAACTGTCAAAAATATTATCTGAAAATATTTTGAATTTTGAAACTATCCCAAAAAAGTTGTCTCAAAAAGCAAGTGAAAGAAGCAAACAGCAAGTATGTATATATACAGACGAATTTTTATTAGCAAATTTTTTGAGTTAATAGGTTTGAAATTGTGAGAAAACTGGAAGAATTCGCCTCAAAACGAAAACACAACACTTCGTGCAGAAGTAAGAAATATAAGCCAAAGAACTGGAGGTAGGTAGGTGAACATTTACTTCCCGACCGCTAGCAAACTAGACTAGTCTAGACTAGTCATCAAAAAATCCACATTTCTACCTCAACTGGGAGGAAAACCTGTTGTCATTATTGTACGACCAAACACCCCAGAAGCACTAGCATAACCAAATACTGTACTGCCATTCATTCCAAATATGTACAAGTTTACACAAACGGCATAGAAAAAGTCTACAAAATTTTCTACCTTGTAGCCACCTCTCTATTCAGTGTGTAGAAGTGTATGCCAGGTGTATCCGGGTGCTGCAGCAACTTGCGGCACATATCCACGGCGAGGGAGATTCCAAAATTTCGAATGGCCTCATCGTTCTGCTTGATCGGTTCCACGGCGTCCAGAATGAACTGAGGCACGTCCAGCTTGGACAGTTTCACAATGTGACGTAGACTGTCATAGCTCTACAGAACAAAAAAGCGTTAATTATGAGAATAAATCGCATTGAGAAAACGAGAGAGAACACTGTCTAGTTTTAGTTATACATATTATATAGAAAGGCAAAAACATATAAAGCAAAAGACTGAAGTAAAAGGGTTCTTTCCCGATCAACATAATTCAGCAGAGCTGTTAAACGTTATTAAATTTCGACCAACCAGCCTTTGAATGGCTACGTGAGCAGATATACTAAGAAAACGAAAATAAAGCAAATTTACATATTTCCCCTCAATATTGTTTCTTTTTCAAATATCCACACAACTTCACCATCCCAACTACCTAACATTTGTCAAGATTCATTCTGTCACAGGAGTATGTATGTGTAGTGTACAGCCAAAATTTCTCTCAAAATAGTTATAGACGTTGTATGCTTTATTTATAATACCTGAATTGGCATGACGCCAGGAATGATGGGGACCTTGATGCCCAGCTGTCGACAGTCCCGGACAAACTTAAAAAACTGATCCTCCCGGAAAAACAGCTGCGTAATGATGAAGTCAGCCCCAGCATCCACCTTTTCCTTCAGATGCTGGAGGTCCTCCTCATAGCTGTCTGCATCGGGATGGCCATGGGGATAGCCTAAATTAGTGAAATTTATTGAATGAAATTAGTGAAATGAAATTGGAATTAATAAAATTAGAAAAAATGTAATTACGGAAATTATTCAACTGATAGTCAAAATTATGCTTGTAGCCAATTAACACATACATTTAACACTTAACATTTACCTACGCAGTAAAATAACCTTAAATTCAGCCTAGCCAAAAATAGCCAACAATTAATGTTAAATAAATAATCAATTTTTCGCAATTAATAATTATTCAATAGTTGACTATATTGATTAAAATTCACAAAAATCTGCACAGTTCCCGAATTTAATTACTGCATACCGGCTACTCCGATCACAAAATAGTCGCCATAGTGCTGTCGGATCAGTCTGACCAAATCCGTGGCGTATCTCATGTCGGATCCGAAGACCGGTTTTCCTTCCTCGTCTTCCGGAAGGTCTAAAAATAATTCGTTCACGAAATCACGAGAAATAAGTAATAGTAAATAAATAGTCCAGGAAAAATAATAAGTCTGCGAAATCATTAAACAAATATAAACAAAAGTAAAGATATTGTCTGGCTAGTGTACGTCGAGCATCATTGCGCTAAGAAAAACAAATTATGAAAAATTCAGCAAAAATTTTCTCAATTAAGATAAACTTTTTCCAATAAGTTTCAATAATTTTTCCATTATCAATAGCAGTACGTACATTACAGCGAGTTTTATGAAGAAACCCCCCCCCCCCAGATTTCCTTTCCCACTTTTTAGTCGGCACATTATTTAAGTTTAGCTACGAGGTTAGCTAAGTTTTACACTTTTTCTCCGCTACAGAGGTTTACTCTTGCTTCCAACACTACGTTATTCACGTGCAAATCACATCATTTTATGGCAGCAAATTGTGAATGTGCACTGTGGCATAGAGACAACTAGAAGAGTGTTTAATGAATTGAGAAAAGACTAGGTAGCGCCAGCTCAGACAACGAAAAACAAGACAAATATTCATTGCCGATGGATGCTAAAAATGCATTGACAGAAAACAAAATTAAAGAGTTTCTGACAGTTGCCACAAACTTTTTGCTCGCACCAAAACAAACTTCCATGCAAACTTCAACTGAGAAAATACGCACTTCTTCCTGGAGTTCAAACTAACTGTCTGACTAACTAACTAACTAACTAACTGTAAGCAATTGAAGCAATCTACGAAATAGAAAAAACCTTTTGAAGACTGCAAAAACTAAAGTTTCTTAGTATAAAACACTAAAAAACTACTAAAAGCATTATTTTAATTCATTTTTCGGCAAATTCACTGCGTACTTCACATGTCTAGTCATTCCAAATTTGAAGCGTACGTATGCACTGGTATGTTTCAGGGTTTTGAAAGTGGGCCCCAGGGGGAGGGTGAGGCTGGGGGAGGGGGCTTCGAAAAGTGAGCGGTGGCAACCACGGAGTATAAATTGTACCAAAGTATTTAGCAAAAAATTAGCATTTTTAAGGTAACAATGCAAAAAATAGCTGTTGTTAAGCTTAAAATTAGCTTGTGCCCATAAATTAGCTGAAAATTCAGAAAATTTTTTTAAATTTCCTTTCGAAAACTTATCTTCGACATTTTTGGGTGACCGCCAAAAAGTGGTTGGAATGCATATACGTATATACATACATAATGTCTACAAAATTACTAAGGGGTAGCTATCTACTTTAGCTTTAACAGGATTAGCATAATCCTAACCTCCTCTTAAAGCCAGAATATTTCGCATGCCTAGCTGTTTGGCCCGGTCCAGATTGGCCAGGGTCTCAGCCTGAGTGTACTGGGCACAGGTCAAGTGTAGCATAGTCTCCAGCAGGCAGATGTTGAGACAGGCCCCGGCAATGGACGTGGAACTGGTCTGTTTTTTGGATCCGGGGTCACCGCCCGGATGCCAGGTGATGTCACAGAACAGGGGGCCACCTTCTCCCATGCGTTCCAGTCTACAAAACAGTAAAAAAGAGAGAGAGAGCGTGCAAACATCAAATAACAAACGCATACGCACATGTAGGTAAAAAATAAATAAAATATTTCAGGAAAAAATCGAAAATGTGGCTCGAGAAGGGCAGCAGCTCCAATCACGATATTGGTCTATTACAGATGATTTGGAGCTTGTTATGCTAATGGGAGAACCAGTACATACCAATAACAGAAATAACAGAAATATGCCGAAATTCACAAAAACGCCGAAAACGGCATTTCAAAATACGTTAACCCCTTTTCTTACAACAGTTAGGAAAAGAAAATCCAATCAAATTCTCAAAAACTTTCAGTTGGACAAAAATTAGCTATGTAGTAGAACAATATCATCCAAAAAATCAGCTTACCTAGCCAACAGGTTGGCCACACCGTTGACCGTGCGTGGCGGGAAAAATTCCAGGGAAAAGAAGGGATCATGACTCTCAATGTGGTGCTTGATCTTCTGGGAGAGGGGCTGGTAGTCCCCACGGACCATGGGAGAGGTGGTGGCGGAGGAGTCCAGGGGACTGGGGGAGGAGGGAGGGGAATTGTTACCACTGTCGTGACTCCGCATACGCTGAAGGCTGAAACGGGAGAAAACAGTAAATAAAAATAGAAAACTACAATGACAACACATTATTTACATAGCTATTAGCTACAATTAATTCCCGGAATAGCGCAAACAAAAATTTAGGACTGAAAAACTAAAAGGGTGTCTGTAATAAAAGAAGAAATCAAAAAGCAAAAATATGAAGAGACAGCAACATTTTTCTGCAGCTCAAACTATTTGTTTTAAATAGAAAATTTAAAATCATCTTAACAATACGAAAATGTCGTAGACAGAGATTAGAAATCTAAGTAGGTGACTTAAATTCTGTGTAAAATCTCCAACAGCATAATCTTGTAATTAATTTTAATTTCTGCTTTATATTTAGCGGTAATCTTCAAAAAGAACAGATTTCCGAGGAAAAATATCCAAAAATTAGCTTTTTCCGACACCGAAATTTCTGGAGGGAGAAGTCTGGGGGCGGCCCCCCAAGGTCCGGAGGGGGGCACCGATATGTGGGGGGGAATTTTTTCCAAAAAATGCTTAAAAATAACTATTTTTGCTGCTGAGCTGAACATTGAACTGCATTGAACTTAATTGTAACTTACACAATTTAAGCTGAAAATGGCTAAAAACTGCTAAAAAAGACCTAAAAATCCCCAGAAACCGGAAGGAAACATTTTTTCAAAACTTATCCACAAACCCAATTTTCTGCTGACTTTTGAATCTGGGGTCCGCAAGCCATAATTCTGGAGGGGGCGATTCTGGGGACGGGGCGCTCAAGCGGGGGGAGGGCGCGATATGTGGAGGGGCGTGCACCCCACACACCTCCCCTGTAGGAAAAAGCCAGCAGTCGGCAAACGGAAAGTCGAAAAATCCGTGTTAAAAATGAAAATTCAAATATATCAGTTAGAGAGAAAAAACTAGCTAAAGTCCTGCATTTGCATCACAGTAAAGGTGTTCACACACAATATTAGAGCAAACGTCGTAGGCAGGAAGTCTAAAAGGTTTGACATAAAGCTAAACACTATCCCTCTCAGTAATGCAGTCTCTCTGTAGAGAGAGACACGCATGCAACGTTTAATCTATCTAACTAGAAGACGGTTTTCCCAAAAAGCGTTAAACTGGAAAATGATGCAATGTAAAAGAATATAGCAGAAAGTCATTGGCTGCTATTAAGAAACACGATAGTAATGGTGTTTCGGAAAATCCCGATACGAAAAAACACGCTCGACAGAATCGTTTCTGTCGAATCTAATTTAGCAGAAAAAATACTGAGAAATTAAACAGGAGATCGTTTAAGACACTGTATTCTGCAGGAGTAGTAGTAAACGACAGAACGGACAGTTTGCTTTAGATAGGAAATCTACAAATGATAATGACAGCTGCATGAATAGAAAAGGGGTCGAGTGCAAAAAACCCTTACCATATTTGGAGGCGGGAGTCGTGTAATCAAAAAGCACAGTTCCATGAACAATAATTTACAGATGGTTTTTGAGAACGAGTTTTACAAAGATTTGAGGACTTAAAAAATTCCGAGACTCTAAGCTAAGCTAAAGGTCTCTTTAGAGCTTAACTACCACTACAGCTGCTTTAACATAAAGCCAGGCATATAAAGTCTGGTTTGGTTTCCAAGGGAGTTAGTAGAATCTCTAATCAATCAATTGCAGCATGTTAGTAGCAGATAAGATCCCCCTTTGGTCGAACTTAACTGAAAAAAAACTTCTTTAAACATTTTCAAATAAGTTTGGTTGCCTACCAGAAGTCCACTGAAAATCTCAAAATCCCAGGATTTAATGTAAACATTTCTCGGCCAAAAACCCACAAAACCCCACAAAAAGAATCCCCCCCAATCTTACCAATGATTGCTCATTTCAGGACTGACGTTGAAGGAGCTTAAATCCCCCGAGTAGGAGGGAACGGAATGAACGCGTTCAATCTGAACACTGTTGCGGAGGCAGTGATATCGCAGATCACTGGTGGGATCAAGATCACAACCGGAAGAGGAGTCGTTACTAGACTGCCGGGAGACCGCTTGAATGGAAAGCTTCCTTTCCTGAACCATGACGACTTTCGCAGTAAAGGTAGTTCACAATACACTGGATAAATAAATCAGAATAATAGTCTGAAACAGGCAAAAATGGAGCAATAAAACAAAAATGGGAAAGTTTAAAGCAAATGGAAAGGTATCAAAATTAAAATTCGCCTTAGGAATAACAGATCTGACGGGATATGCTTGCACTCCTGATTTAGATAATAAAATAGATTAACTACTCCGAAGAAAAATTACCAATCGAAGCTCGCATGTATATGCTAAAATATATTCTTAAAAAATTTAAAATTAAAGATTTAAAGATTAAGATTTAAAACACCCCCTGAATAGTGGTTAAAATAAGGCGTCTCCACAAGAAAACTGTTCCCTAATTTAGAAAAATTTAGAAAAAACCGACCATACCAAAGACCAAACACGAAGCAACTAAACCTAGGACACAACAACTTTGCCCTTTATATTAAATTCTAGGCCTGGGGATCTGCTACAAACCCAACCGACATTATTCCACTATTCACATGAAATTTCCACTATAATCATTTTCCATCACAACGATTTCATTTAGTCATTTCAGACAGAAAATTCCCAGTCTACACCTAGCATATAGGAAGTTCAGATTCCAAGTGTAAATTGGCAGTACTTTGTTTACCAAATCATATAACTATACGTATATGTACACTTACGTACAGCATATAAGTAGACATACAAAAGCGTGCATATATGCATGTGTAGGTAAACAGATATTCGTGCAATCGTTTGCCTAATGCCCTGCTTCCGAACTATAATCATGTACTTTTCACGTGTTTCACTTGTAACAATTTTTTTCTGATTGTTAAGGAAAATTTTATTGAACCTGCAAAAAACATTTAGCACAGAGGGGGCTTCATTTCTCTGGAATCGCTCCTCTCCTCTCACAGGGCCCCCTTCGATTTAAGTGAAATCTAAGGCAGACAAATCTTGCATAATAGGCAAATTACCATCGGTTAGGTGCACGTATATATTATGTGTAGAGGCAAGTTGTGATTACGGCTTAAGCCAAATCAACTATTGGAACTCAAAGATTAAGATTTTCAGGTTTTCACAAAATTTAACCGAATTTCAACCAAACATTGGACGAATAAAACTTTTTCTTGAAAACAGCAATGTGTCTCAAGAACAAGCAAACCCACATTGACTGATGAAGGGAGATGTGCAGGAGGCGGAATACTGGGACAGGGTGAACCGACACCCGTACGCCGCCAAAAACCGGAATTATCCGTTTAGCCATAAAACAGGAAAATCTGAATTCTACGAGGGTGAGCAACCCCTCTGGGGGCGAGCTTCTGGTCTGGAATGAGCCCCCTAAGCGCCTGTATGCTCAATCACAAGCTAACGATAAGCTAAATCGAAAAACGAATTTGAACCTGAAAATCCCTGTATGCAAGTTTTCAGCAAATTTTTTTCAAAGAACTTTTCGGTTCTCCTTGGTCCCACCTTGTCAAACTAAAACTTGAATTATTTAGAATTTTAAAATTTTTGAAATTTTGAATTTATCAGCCTCCAGCACGCACCCATACAAAATTTCGAAATCTCAAAAAACCAAAGGTTGGGGCTGCGGGAAGCGCGAAATATCAGTGAACGTTCTATTACGATTTTATTGCTGAGTTTCTAAAATCCTTGTCCTCAGACCCCCCCCCGCGTTGGTACATTGATCACTGTTCTGCTGAATTGTTATACGTATATATATTTGATTAACTTAACTCCACTTCCGTTATTGACTATTTCTAAACACGTCTCCTCCAAATGTTGCAGAATTTGTAAAATCGATTGCAATTTACGTTAATTTATAAGTATATTTTATGTACGTAGGACAGCGGAACTGCCACAAATCGAAAGTTAAGTTAAAAACATGTGTAATGAAGTTGCTAGTCTCCAGAGACAGAAAACGCTCTGCTCTCCGGTCTAGTGACAGAAAACGCTCTGCACTTGATTACACGGAAGGT
>JASAND010030026.1:0-14084 GCA_030248195.1 Trissonchulus latispiculum | reverse complement strand
CTTTTTCATGCATTGGGTTAAGAATTTGCCTACGGGGGTTTTCGAAGGTGGCGGTTTCGAAAAATACAAGTTCTAATGTAGCTCTCGTAATCATTGGTGTGGTTGGCCAGCGGCACCCAGGATTTTGAAAAGGGGGTCGAGCTGAAAAATTTTTGCCTTCGCCTGACACGATTACGCTGGGGTAAAAGTGGGGCGGCGAAGTTTTCAACAAAGAGCTCGGCTTGGGAGCCACAAAATGATGACGAGATTTCAGGGATTCGTCGCAAGGCTACGCGGGGGGTCTGGGGGAGCCCCCCAGAATGAGAAAATTTATGAAATTTTTAAAAAAGCAGTAATGTGGAAATCTTTAAAAAAGTTCAATAAAAGTTGAGAAATTCTTTGACAATGGCAAAATTTGTATTGGAAAGCTTGAAAAAATTTGAATAAAAAGCTCTGCGAGGCGCATTGTTAAAATCGATATAGGAATATTGGCGCAGGCGCGAAAAATTAAAAAAAAACATGACGTAGAAAAGCAGGTACGCACTTTTTTGAAATCGAGATAGAAAAGTAGCGCAGGCGCGGAAATTCAGTAAAATAGAGATAAGAAAGCGCCGTAGGTTATAACACGTTGTAAACGTTAATACATAATAGCGCCGTAGATGAGAAAAATTTTTAATTCAGCCAGAAAAGCGTTGCAGCTCTGAAAAATTTTTAAATTCAGTTAGAAGCGCGCCGCAGGCCTGAAAATTTTTGAAAACTAGTTAGAGTGCGCCGGAGAGAAACAATTCTAAAAAATCGAGAGAAAAGCGCCGCAGGCGAGAAAAATTTTAAAAACCGAGATAGAAAAGTGCCGCAGGCGAGAAAATTATAAAATCGAGATAGAAAAAGCGCCGAAGGCGCGAAAAATTTTCATAATTATTAATTTTATGCACTAAAATAGCTCATTTTTTGCTTTCTCCCCTGAAAATTCCCGGGGGGGGGGGGGCTCGGACAAAAAGGGGGGGTCGGAACCCCCAAGACCCCCGCCCTGCGAGCGCCCATGAGCCTGGCGAAAAAAGTGGGGAGTGGGGTGTGGGGAGGGGCTCGGTTTTGAAGGTGAACACGCTGGAAAACTTTTTATTTGAAGGAGAATCTCACGAAATGACTCATAGGGGGTTTTTATGGGCGTTGAATTCTATTTTGAGGTCAGTTTTACTGTCTGAGAAACCTATTTTGCTGTAGCGACCCTCCCACCCCCCCCCCCCCCGTGGTTCGAACCCCCTGCCCCCCCCCAAAAATTTATTTCACCCCAGAAATTGAGAAAACCTTCCCGGGTTTTTTGATGACGCAGAATCCAAATCGGAGGTTCGTTTTAGCACCATGCCAATGCTGATGCTTTTCCTCCCACCCCGCCCGTTTTTATTCACCTGCTCACCAATGCTCGGCGTTTTTCCCTCCCACCTCGCCGTTTATTCACCTGCTCACGATTTTTATGGAATTAAAAAAAAAACTATAATTATAAATTTCAAAAATATGTTCAAATTTTAAAATCTCAAATTATGATGAAACAGATTCAAATTTTGATTCTGCGTCTAAAATTATTCAGAAGATTTCTCAGCTTCTGGGTGAAATGTTCTCCCACGGGCGCCGGAACCACGGGGTGGAGGGTCGCTAGAGTGTAAGACAGTAAAACTGACCTCAAATTTGAATTTCTAATGCGCTCTCTAAAACTCTGTGAGTCATTTTTCATGAGATTCTTCAAATAAAAATTTTCCCGGCAGTCTACCTCCTAAAACTGTGGTTCGTTATAGGAGGCCGTGGATTGAGAGTTTCAGCACAAAAAATCGCATTTTTTCCGAAGATTTAAAGTAGAGGTCTGACCGCAAAAACAAATTTATCAGGCGGACACATTTCGCATCAAACGATAGGCCCCAATAAATATATATATATATATAACTACTAGCAACTCCGGATTTCAGGAGGCAAGCTGCTTCGGTCCGCAGGTTCGCATATGAGGGGGTTACATACATGCGAAGCTCTCGAGTATGTTCATAGTATACGTACATTATATAGAATTCCAGCAGACGAGCCCTAGAAAGTGCGATGGGACCGGAATGCAATTGTGAGCCTTTCAATTTTATGGCAGAATACATTCAGAAAAATATTGAAAAACACTCGAAAATATGAACAATTAGAAAATACCGGAAAACAATTGAAAAATACGCGAATTTGGTTAGAAACAATAAGAAAAGTTTGGTGGAAAAACACCGAAAAATAATTAGAAATACGAAAAATCGCCGTTTTGTGGAAAATGGAATAAATGTTGAAAAATCATTAGAAAACAATTAGAAACAATTGAAATCAATTGTGCGGGCCCTCGATTTTAGAAAAACAATTAGAAAACAACTAGAAAATAATTAGAAAACAATTATAAAAACAATTTAGAAGATAACTAGAAAACAATTAGAAACTTATTAAAACATTTTTCTAATTGTTTTCTAGAAATGGGCTTCGTGTTTTTTAGACTTCTAAACTTCCCAAAAAAAATTTTTGTATTTTTGGCACAAAAATGTATTTAGTTACTGTTGTCGCCAAAAATATTCAACTACAGTTTAAATTTTGATATTAGACAGGTTACTTTTTTAAAACTCGAAAACTTGATTAAGCAACATGTTTCCAAGTCCAAAAATAAGGCTCATTACAGAGAGGTTTCCGAAACTAACCTCAAGTGGTGGGGGAAAAAAAACCAACCTCTGTTTATGCATAATAGCGGGCTCAAATTCTTGTCGTAAGTTGGTAGGGCCCATCCTACTTACTACTACTAAATTTGTTAAATCGGACTACTTTGACATTTTTTGTGACATTTTGAAAATTCTGGCATTTTTTGGACTTAAAATTCAAAAATTTGCCTATTTTTGAAGCCTGTAAAAATTTTCCATAGCAGTTAGATATAACTTTTAATAGTTTTATGAGGAACAACATGTGCTCTTTCCAGTAAATGCTGGTCTCTGCCTTCCTCATGACGCTTGGCAAGCTGCCAGCAGAATTTTTGCCAAAATGGAAAAAAACCAAGGGTGGAAAAAACCAATTTTTGCTTTTGCTGCCAAAACTCCTGAAGTTGGTTCTTACGTTGCTCAGTAAGCTGCACATAGCAATTTTAATGCCTCTTTTCACTGTGGAAAGCTCAAAATTGGCATTTGACTTGTCATTTTGTGCTAGCTGCAAAACTCATACTTCGGCGGGATTGGCTGCTTGGCTCAGCTAAAGCGGCCAAAAAGTACTCTGGGACAAAGAAATACGCGAAAAAACACAGAAACAACGTTTATGTTAATTTAATTCAACGAATTTCGAAAGATTTACAAATTATTGCAAATAAACATAGAAAATGCCAAAAAAGATGAAACCTAGCCAGTTGATGCTGCAAATTTTGATGTTTGATTTTCTCACTTATTATAAGGAATATCGCAAAAATAACTGCAGATATGAAGTCAGCGACGCCGATTTTACCTGTCGCATGCATAAAATCGCTAATATGAGCTACCCTGACCGAATACTAGGGTTGGTTTTTTTTCCCATCGGTTGGTTTTTTTCCCCGCCATTGGTTTTTTTTACCCCGGCTAATTAACCGTTAATTACTAATTAACGACAGGACCTAGAGAGGCGATTTATATACCAAAATGACAGTCTAGACAGGGCTTGATAAGAAAATAATTTATAGCCGGATTGCTCCACTGGGTAGTTCTGCAGAGTCCAAAAAGTGACTACCTTGGTTTTTTTTCCCCGACCTCTATAATGAGTCAGAAAGTTCTTAATACAGTTAAAAACGTGTATTTCTCGCAATAATAAGCACTTTAAGCCAAAAATCTGGACTTTTTTGAAAAATATATATATATATTGCAGAATTTACCCTAAAAATACCCAATTTTGGGCCAATTTTTCGCGCCGTCAGCGCGACAACCCCCCCACCCCGGTTGGAGGGGGCCGGGCCGGGCCGGGGGCCCCCCAAAAATTTTTGGGGGGGGGGGGGGTTGTAAAATTGGGTGGGGGGGGTTACCCCCCATTACACCTATGGGGGTACCCCCCCAAAATTTTCGACAAACTTTACCCCCCCCCCCAGCTTTTTGGACTATCCCTCCCCCTACTTTTGGTTACCCCCCCCCCCCCCGAACCCCCCCCCAGCACATTTCGGGATCATTTTTTGAAAAAGTTTTCTCAAATTTTGGCTTAAAATTGGTTTAAAACGGTGCAAAAACTCCTGAAACGATAAAAACAAGCCTTGTTTCGACCAAAAAAGCGTTAATAACAGAAAATTTTGCTTTTTTAGGCCATTTTTTGAATTTTCTGAGGTCCGAATCTTGGGGAGGGTACTCCCCATCACATTTAGGGGGTCGACTACCAAATTTCCGAAGTTTACCCCCTCCCCCAACCAAAATTTCCGGTGAAACTATGAGTGTAAGATTGCCGTTTAATGTATATACTGTACATCATAGGTGTAAAGTGGGGGGGGGGGGTAGCCCCCTCCAATCATTTTTTCAAACCCCCCCCCCCCCAAGAAATTTTTTGGGGGGGGACGTCCCCCCCCCCCGTGGGGGGGGGGGGGGGGTAAGTAAAAATTGGCCAAAAATAGGGTATTTTTAGGGCAAATTTTGCAAAAATTTTCAAAAAGTCCAAATTTTTGGCTTAATGTACTTGTTATTGCGAGAAATACACGTTTTTAATAGTTTTATGGACTTTTTGACTGAATATTAGCCTTCTTTTGAACTTAGAAACACCTGAACAATCAAGTTTTCGAGTTTAAAGCCACTGTCTAATGTTAAAATTACTTCATGATTCGATGTTTGTTAGTATTACAAACGGCTGAAAATGCGATTTTTGACGTAAAAATTGAAAAATTTTTTGGGGGAGGGTTGGGGGGGTCCTGGGGGGGTTGGGGGGGTCTCCAGAGGGGCCCCCCCCCCATAAAAAGTTGGGGGGAGCCCCCCACCCCAAATCTCCGTTACACCTATGCTGTACATCGAAAAAGGAGCATTTGTAGCTAAAAAACTTGGATACAGTTTAGGGGGGGTCCTCCCCAAATTTCGGATTTGGGTGGGGTTCCCCCGAGCCAAATTCGGACCTACTCCCCCTCCCCAACTCAAACAGGTGGTACACCTACATATGTATGTATGCCCCCAAGCAGTGGCGGATCCAGGATTTTGAAAAGGGGGGGCCCGCCGCAAAATTTTTGGGGGGGGGGGGTAACCAAATTTTTCCGGGGGGGCGGGTAAAAATTTGCTTTTTTCCAGGAACAAAATATTTTCACAAGAAAAATATTGCGTATGGAAAGGTTAGTTCACTTGCCAATTGGAAAACAACTATATATATCCCGTGAGTGAAGCAAAGCATGGAGAATTTATATATATACACAAGAAGCAAACGGGGGGTCTGGGGGGCTAGCCCCCCAGAAGTTGAAGAATTTTTTGAAATTGGAAAAAAATTCGTCATGCAAACTTTTGAAAAGATTAAATAAATAAAATGGAGATGTACATGTAATAGTAACTTACGAAGTGAAAAACTTGCAGTAAAATAGTATAAGTATATACAAAGAATGGTGGCAATAAAGAGGACAAGTTACAAGGACAACAAAAATAATGCGCGAAACGGGGGGTCTGGGGGCAGAGCCCCCAGAAGTTGAAGAATTTTTTTAAATAGTGGAAAATTCAGCAATTCAAATGTTTAAAAAGATTATTAAAAAGAGTTATTGAGTTGTATAATCGATCAGTGGAAAACCAAAACGGGAATTGGATGCTTTTCAGAATTTTTCACTTCCACGATTTATTCTAGAGCACTTTCAGAAGCTGCCAATTATCAATCTTGCATTGCCCATTTATATATATATATATATATATATACGTTACGAAAGCAAAATAAAATTTGTGAATATATATATATAAGCCGGTATATTATATATAGTCATAAAATAAACTGAAGGCGTTGAGTACAATTAATTATATATATACTTACAAAACAGGAAAGGAAACGAAATAGAAGACACTTTAAGAGACAAGTTCTGTCACAGAACTAAGTACGTAATAAAGCAGCACAGAAGCATAAGTGCGCCGCAGGCGAAATTTTTTAATAATTTGTGAAATTTATTAAAATTATGCTTAATTTTCACTCGAAATATGCATTATAAACAGCTGAAAAAATTTTCTAGGGGGGGGCCCGGAATGTCAAAGGAGGGGGCCCAAATCGCAAAGGGGGGGGGCCCGGGCCCCCCCCCCTGGATCCGCCACTGCCCCCAAGGAAACTCTGGACTGGGGTGGGGGTCTTTTCGCTAATTTTTCAATTTGCTAATTGTTAGCTGAAACTTCCAAAAACCAAGGTAGGTGGTTTGAACAATTTTAGGGGAGGTGGAAGTGGATTCCCAAATACTGGGAGGGAGGAGTTAATAGTAGTAAATAAAATTTAGCCTCAAAAATTCTATTCCAAATATTTTGCAAATTTCCAATTTTTCGTATAAACGAAAACTAGCAGTTTTAATTGTAAATATTGCAAATCATTAGCAAAACATGCAATTTTCCAAATTATTGACGAATTTTTACATCCGCCGTTTACGGGACGCGACGCATATAGAGACGTGACGCGACCTTATTTACCTTCAATATCTGTTTACACCCCCCGCCCCTACACGAAGGTGGCTAAGCCGTAAGCCAGTCACTTTCTGATGATATCAAATTTTAGAGAGATGCAAAGTTTACTCTAAAATAATAGAATTTTGGTCAGAGATGTTTATGCGACATACTAATGTCTGGTCGTAAATTACGATAGTAATGTTGGTGCTTCATGTAATTATTTGAATGATTTGGAAAGTGCCATGTCACTCACATTTTTGCACTAAATCGTAAATATTTCCATATTTAGACACTTTTAACACATTCAACACCGATTTTAGTAAATCCGGGATGCTGAAAAATCCTATGGCGCTCTCACCTCAAAAACGTGGAGATATGAGACACCCCCTTTAAGGTGGTGATTCCTTTTGGGCTCATATTATTGATTGACGGTTAAAATCAAGATGAAATTTGATGAAACTTTCCAAAATAAGTTCTTTTAGCATTCTAACACCCTCCGCGCAATCCCGCTTCAAAACTTTTACGTCTCCGTTCAGGGCCGTTTTTGCCGATTCTTGACAATTAGACAACAGCTGCATAGCTATCATTATATTCATTCGAAAGATCTTGTTGAGCTCTATATTTTTGCTTTTTGAAGCACCTTTCTAGCTTTTCTCTATAGTGAGATATAGCTGATTTTCTTATTTTGGCGTTGAAAACTTGTCATTTTTGCAGAAATCAAATAATCCGCCATTTCTTGAGCTACGCGAGCCGTAAAATTAAACCGAGGGTGTCAGTTTGAAGGTCTCGTCGGGGCCAATTATTCGTGGCATTATGATCCTCTAAATGCTATCCCGTACGCTGCTACTATAAAAAATGTAGTTTTTGCAAAAACATGACCAAATTTTTTCCAGCGATTGTGCAGCATTTACTATGCAAGATCGGGGGTTGCCACTTACTAGACGTGTTTAGCACAAAAATACCCAGGGACCCTTTTTTAGTTGCCCCGATTGCTGCTTTCGAGCTAAAGTTGTCGCTTGCCAAAGTTGGAACAAGTAGGCAAAATCCAGGTTGCGCATACATTTTAATTAATTTCTTTATCACGAAGAGCGGTTTCATAATAATGAAAAAAGGGTCCCCAGCTATTTGATAGTGGAATCGAATGATGTGGACGACGCCTCACGAAAAAATTTACTTTAGTCTGCAAAAAATCTGGAAAATTAAATTACTTCAAAAATGCAGTGAGATAATTTCAAAGAGCTAAAGTTTAGTTTACTGTATTCATTAGAAAGAGAAAACGTTAAGCTACATTTTGATATAAAAATGGCTTCTTAACTCCAAGGAATGCATGAGTAATAGCGGTTCAAAATTGATGTCTCTAAAAGGAATCACCACCTTAAGGTGGCAATTACTTTTGGGCAGATATTGTTGTGACGGCTCAAACCAAGTTCTTTTAGCATTGTAACACCCTCCGTGCAATGCCGCTTCAAGATTTCGAGATTTCCGTTCTGGACGGTTTTTGCTAGTTTCTGACAGTTGAGCAGCAGCTGCATGATTATACTCACTTGAAAGATCTCCTTGAGCTCTACACTTTCGCTTTTGAAAGCGATTTTCTATCTCTTTTCTGTTGGTATATATAGCCGAGTTACTCATTTTGGCGCTGAAAACTTGTCATTTTTGCAAAAATCAATTACTCCACGTTTCCTTGAGCTACGCAAGCCGTAAACCAAGGGTGTCGGTGCGAAGGTTTCGTAGAGGCCGATAATCCGAGGCATGATAATCTTCCAGCTGATATCATAAAAATGCATATAGTTTTTGCAAAAACATGACCAAATTTTTCCAGCGATTTACTATGCAAGCTAGAGGGTTGCCACTTAGTGGACGTGTTTTACACAAAAATACCCAGGGACCCTTTTTTAGTTGCCCCGATTGCTGCTTTCTAGCTACGGTGACCGCATGCCATAGTTGGGAAAAGTAGGCAAAATCAAAGTTGCGCAAACATTTCAGCTAGGGTTCTGATCTACGACTTGATGAAGAGCGGTGGTTTTATAGAAGAATAAGATAAGTTATAAATTTGTTTTCTATAATCTTAGTCTAACATTAACTTTAAGGACTTTTTACAGCTTTTAATAGTTACAAATGTTTTAAAATCTTTAATTGAAGCCAGGTTATTTATTGAAATAAAAAATTCAAACTAGTTAACTTTTTTGCATTAATATTTCAGTGCGGTTAAGAGCAGCCGTCACCTAGAGACATTTTATTCGAATTTACTAATAACTTTGCCTCTTCTTTGTTCTTGCATTCGTTCAGTCATCTCTTGCAAAATTGCACGCTGGAGAGTCGGAACTGTCAGACTCCTACGCACGTGGGCTAAAGAGCTATCAAAGATGAGTTGGTGGAAATCAGGACTGAGTAATGCGAGCAATGATTGCAGCCATCTTTAAAGCTAAGTTATGAAATTAGTTGAGTTAATTTAGGTAAAGTTAATTTCGCTGCCATGGTTAAGAGAGCAGTCAACATACGGGGTGAAAAAGGTCCCCCTGTGTAAGCTGTGCATCTGAACCTGTAAAATCATCTAAATTAGCAACTACGTTATCGTATCGGATTAAAAGAAATTCTTTAAGCAACTGTCAGCAACTTGCAAAGTGTTACTCAGGTAGCGAGTATTGCGTATTACAGTTTCATGTTAGATTCGTGAGGGGACACCCTCCTAACAGACCGTATGTTTCCTACTGTCCTGTCTTAGTGCTCGCTGTCCCACCGACTCCATTTCTGCAGCCACACTTTTTTCCCTTTTGCCTTTTGAGAAGGCTTTCAGTCAATTTTTCATCCTACCTAGTTGCTATTGCCGTGCGGGGGGGCAGCTGCATTCGGAAAAACGAATGTAGTTGCCTTGGGAGTGACTGAAATAACCGTACGGTAGCTTGCTCGGGGATCACGTTTTCTGTCCGTGATCTTCTACTCTCCGCCTCTTGACTGCGGTCTGCGGGGAGGACCACTTACGGGCCGCAGTGCGTGCCTAATAGTGGTGGGCCACTTGCAAAAAACATTTCAGCTAATTTCTTCATAACGAAGAGTGATTTCACGATAATTTAAAAAGTGCCCCCATCCCCAGCTATTTGATAGTGGAATCGAATGATGTAGCCGATGTCTCACGAAAAAATACTTTAGTCTGTAAAAAATCTGGAAAATTAAAGTACGTCAAAAATGCAGTAAAATAGTTTCATTGCATTCACTAGAAAGAGAAAATGTTAAACTCCATTTTTATATAAAAATGGCTTCTTAACTCCAAGTAATGAATGAGTAGTAAGGGTTCAAAGTTGATGTCTCCAAAACGAATCACAACCTAAGCCAAAAATTTTCAAAAAAATTCAAAACTTATTCAAATCCAACAGTTCTATTAAATTTTCTGTCGTAATGAGGGACTGCCGTTTTGTCCTTTACTCTGCACAGATCTGCAGTGGTGCGGGTCGAACGCAACTGTAAACATATATATTCAATTTATTAATGTTTTGATACAGACTGATTTGTATACAAATAACTAAATACTGCGTGTCTATAAATGTTATCTTCTAAGGCTGGCTTATTTATCAGAAAACAGGTTGAAGTTTTGCACTTTCGTGCTTCCTCACACGAGCTCACATGGACTGTATGAAGGCTATAAAGTTTTATGGGATTCTGAGTGTCGTTTCCATGGCAACTGTGCCAAAGGCATTCACCTCATATATAATCCTTCTTTCTACGCGGTAGTGTGTTGGGCTCAGCTTTGGTTCGCAGTAGCAGTTTTAGTGAGATGGTATCTGTACAGCAAGCACAGCCTCAGAAGTTTTATACAAGTTTAAGCTATCCTCGCACTCTGAATTATGCGAGTTTTCGAAATGACAAGCAGGAAGAGTAAGTTTATCAGACGAGTTGTTGTGCTTTTGGAATGTTTGTAGATTTTGGCTAATAGAATTTCAGTCAGTTTCAGAATCGTGCTGCTGTGTTCAATTATTTTAAATTTTGAGCAAATTACTATTTGTAATTGTCCCTTAGTTTCTGTACAAACCAAATTTAACGCGTCCGTTCTGCGATTAAAATGATTGGCTTTTTATAATCTCTGTTTTTAGCAAGCCGTTCTATGGTAACATCATGTACGATAAAAGAGTTGTAAGAGGAAATACATGGGCACTGCGAAAAATTGCACAGGTACAGTAAACCTATTGCGTTCTGCCAGATTGTTTTTCGGCTAGTTCAGCTTCTAAAATTGAACGCACGATCAGTGTATAAATTTACCAGAATGAATTTAATCCGTCATGTACTCTTAGTTTCATTGGTTTAATATAAATCAGTTGAATATTCTGTTGTGATGCTTACACCGAATAGCCGTGATTGGCAAATACCCAACCGAACCTTTTTAGACAAGTCGGCTAATTGTGAAGACAAGGTGTCAAAAATGCCAGCACCCAGTTAATTTGTGAAATCACTGCTAAGCCGACACTACTGCTAACCGATGTCATGGTTCTACAATAATACAGAAGGAATCAGGAGTTGAACCTGTCTCCTTCTTCGCATATTTTAACCTATCATAACGGTGCTGTCATGGGATTACACGATTGTGTCATCGATTGGGAACGTTTTATAACCTCATTCAAATTAATATGCATTATTGTGATGTGGTGTCAGTATGTTAGGTATTTTGCACTAAAAGAAAGAAGCATAAGTTGTGAGATTCAAGAATTAGGATGTGGGGATATATACTTATGCAAGACATATTTTATTTTCAGGAAGCATTACAAACAGAGCTGGCCGAAGAGAGGAGAAAACAGAAGGAAAGACGGCAGAAGCTCCGAAAGGAATTGGAAGGAAAGCTACTGAAATCACCAAGAATTCAAAGTGCGTAGTAGTGCTTTGAATGGCTGAAAAGCAGTTGAATGAAAATTGAAAAGCATGTTTGCTTTTATGTTGGACGTCTCATTTCCAATATAAATGCGATGTCTACCAGGATATTTCTTTTAGTATTAGTTGCTTCCTCAGAATAGGGTGCAGAGTTAGAAATATGTAATTCCTGTCAGTGTCTAGTGCAGGCTATGAATATAGCATGCTACGTCGGTTTCGTAGCCATCTCCTAGTCCATTCAAATAGTCCCGTTATACCATTAAAGGTTAGCAAATTTCACTACCATGACAATACATATTTATTTGTTGTGGGAGTTCCTTTAAATTTGTAGAAAATAATCGAAAGAGAAGCCGAAGTAAGCCTCGTTCTGAAGCTGAAGAAAGCAATAAATCGGATTCCGGAAAGGGCGCAGACAGTGGAAGTATTCTGTCCGGCATCTCCAACAATGGTAGTCAGGTTAAACGCCCTGACCGTGATGTTGACGTTCAGACAGATTCCTTGGGGACGGATATCGCCAGTAATGTCTCATCAGTTTCTCCCAGATACGATGTAGAAACTCAAGTTGATGAAAAAGAGGTACATACATGGCGAAAGTGTTTGCTAAGCTCTATATTAACAGGTGCTGGTAATCAAGTTGTATAAATTTGACACTTTACTGGCTTCAATTCGTTAAAAAATCTTTAAAAACTGTCCAAAGTGAAAAGGTAAGAAATTTTTGGTTTTTACCATTATTCGTATTGGTAGATACACTGTTATGGTTGTTATGACCAGAACAATTGGTTGTTATGGCTAGAAATGAAGATTTTTGTTTATACAACCTTTGAGTTATCTAGCTAGTGGTTAAGTCAGTATAAAAGCCAAGAAGATTTTGTGGGTCAAAAAAATTGCGGAGGAACATTTTCTTGGTCTGAGGTAAAACATCTTCAGTTGCGAGAAAATTCAATGCGAAGTTGCGAAATTTCCGTGTCACGTCACATTTTGCGAATTTTCTGGGACATTGAGACTTGTTGAGCCAAATTCAAAAACTGTTCCTCGGCCCACCCCACATCCTTCATATCATGGCATAAAATGAGCTTTTGGCCGATTCTACAGTTTTAAGAGATCGATGAACGAAAATTGATGGTCAGTATGGCAGAAAAGTTTTCCTGGTTTTTTCTAGCTTTGCTAGTATTGTAAACTTATGTGAATGTACTGATAATAAGCTTTACAACGATGTGCTCTTGCCAACTCCCAAAATTGCGAAGTAATAGCATTTCAAAGGTCTCTAAACAAAGGCATGCCACCCCTTAAGAGTGAATGTAAATACATAGTCCATTGCGTGCTATTCCAAGTTAATTTTATGTGCATGAATGATTAGTAATCTTGTCCTGACTACGGAATGTATTAAGATGGAGTAACCAATCACTTCAATGTAACTCTTTGAAGAAAATGTGTGCCATTAATTAAGGTGCTTGATCTTTATCCAAGGTTAAGATTTATAAACTCAAAATGATTATGTCCTTCAATTTCAAAGTCAAGCTACACCTGGAAGCAACCGCTTGAAATGTGCCTCCCAGTTATTTTGTAGCATGTCCGTGGGTGAGAATTTCCAGAATTAACAATTAACATAAACGGTTGCTTGTCAATTGTTAATTTAGTTAACACCTGCCGATTCTGGACTCGATTTGGACAGCGAGCGGTTGTCCACTGTTGCTATGACGTTAGCAGCACAGGATGTCCGCCACGATATTGAGACCGATGAAATTAAGCGGAGAGAGGAAGAAATAGAAGAACAGAAACAAAAGGAATATCAACGCTTGCAGGAGTTGCAAACTGAGGTTCTGAAAACTTCTGAGGAAGTTGAGAAGTTGCAAACTCTAAAATTGCAAGAAATTGCGAAATTGCAAGAACTAGAAGAAACTGTGAAGTCAGCCAGAGAAGAGAAGGTATATAAAAACTATGAAATCGTGGATTACTTTGAACAATTTCTATACATGCAAGCTTGCTATGATTGTGCATAAATGGGAAACGGCAACACAACCAACGGTTATTTTGGCAAAGCAATTATGTGGAAAGATATTTGGTTATCCAAACTTAAAATGGAAGTATTACCTTGGGTATAAGCACTTTCACAGTGCACCAAAATTTAACGGCTTGATTCAGATGGGTGTTTTTAAAGAAAAGTTGAGCATTAAACAGCTTTTGAACGGCTGCATGTCTTGGAGAGTTGGATGGTCCTAGTAGTATAGGAGAGATGAAATGGGACCTGTTTGTACAGGTATTTTGGCTTCATTCTGGCTTTGACGAATAGGGTCATTAATCATACAGGTAAGGTCATTAATCATCGGGTGCAGATGTCTTTCAAGGTCATTGTTGGCCAATTTTGCCTTTAGCTTGGATTTAAGCTTTGTAACATTGTACTAAATTTTTAAAAGTGTTATTGGACTATATTACTTTACTTACGTATTTATCTACGTATTTAACATTAAGTTTGCTAGACTATAGTTTGTTTACCTGCCTAATTAGTGTTTGTTAATTAACTGTCTAATTAAGTACGTAAATTTAATTAAGTAACATTTTGAAACTTTTTTCAAACTTCTATTTACCTGACTGTTTGTCAATGACGCTTCTGCTACCTACTTGCTTCAGAGTTGTAAAGGCCAACTATATTTCTAT
>JASAND010030025.1:0-23482 GCA_030248195.1 Trissonchulus latispiculum | reverse complement strand
GGCCTATCCGATCAACTACGCGACCAGTTCGTCGATGGAATCATCCATCCAAAGACCAAAGAACGGCTACTACTGGAGCCACAGCTTACCATCGAAAGAGCCATCACCATTGCTCAACAACTGGAAAAGGCAGCTAATGATGCGAAAAATATGCTGAAAAACGATACCTCAAGCACAGGAGTTAATAAAGTTACAAAGCCTACAAAGGATTTTCAACATGTCAACCAAAGGCGACATCCACGACGACCAAAACCCAACGGGAAGAACAGCTGTTGTTTGCGATGTGGTGGTGATCATCAACGAAACTACAAAGCTTGTCCAGCCATTAAAGCAACATGTCGTTATTGTTCCAAAGTCGGCCACTATGAGAAAGTTTGTCTACAGAAGAAACGACAGAAAGTAAACTGCATCACAACAGAAGATACAACCGATTGCTACTCAGATGTTAGCGAAGAATCCACAGTACTACAGACCGGAATAACAAGTTCACCCCAACAGACTGTCAAATGTGAACTGACCTTTTGTGACTACAATTATTATATCAAACACAAGATGATTTTGGACACTGGTTCAGTAAAGTCTTTGATTCCGGTACAGACATACAACCGATGGTTTAAGCGATTCTCACTTAAAGGCTGCTCTGTTAAACTACATGATAATCAAAGCTCAAACATCAGAATCCATGGATCATTCACTGCGAAAGTGACTTTCAATGGTCGCACGGCCACATCTGATTTCGTTGTAGTCGATGGTAAACACTCTCTGCTAGGATTGGAACTAATTCAGTCTCTCAACATCAAATTGGCTGGATCAAACCTATGCGTCTACCAAACAACGATTCCAGAAACAGACAACCTGCAAACAACCTTCCCAAGACTTTTCAGCAACACCTTGGGGGAAATTAAAGGATTTCATCACATGATTCAATTAAAGCCAGATGCCAAACCTAGTAATCAAAAGCTACGTCGAGTTCCCCTTGCCCTGAAAGACAAGGTAACGGCTGAATTAGCGACATTAGAAGAGGACGGCGTCATTGAACGAATAGACGCTTCTGAGTGGGTTCATGGTATGGTCGTTGTAATGAAGCCAAACGGCAAAGTACGAATTTGCTGTGATCTTCGTCCCTTGAATCAAAACGTCATTGCCGATCAATTTCCTCTACCTAACACCGAAGAAATCTTCACAATTCTTCGCGGAGGAAAATTGTTCAGCAAGTTGGATCTAACTAAAGCATATTTCCAACTGTCACTTGCCAAGGAAAGCAGACCCCTGACCGCTTTCCTAACAGAAGACGGCTTATTCCAGTATAAACGTCTACCGAGGGTTTAAAGTCTTCCGCCGCAGCATTTCAGAAAATGATGCAGCAGGTCCTTGCTGGCATCTCAGGAGTGATAGTCTATCAAGACGATATTCTGGTTTCTGGCTCAACAAAAGAAGAACACAATGAAAGATTGCACAACGTTTTGGCTCGTCTTAACAAGCATAACATGCGGCTCGAATTATCTAAAGCTGTTATCGCTGTTCGAAGCTTAACCTTTCTTGGTCACAACATTTCATCAGAGGGCATCAAACCCAGTGAAAAGAACCTATCTGCAATCCGAAATGCACCTCCACCTACTGATGCCGCGTCAGTTCGCAAATTCTTAGAAATGTGCGCTTTCTACATCCGGTTTGTGCCGAACTTCGCAGACATTGCCGAACCTCTGCGAGCCTTAACCAGAGAATCGGTGCCTTTCCGTTAGACTGAAGCAGAAGATAATGCCTACAAACGACTGAAAGAAAAGATTGTGGAGTCACCGGTGCTGGCGTATTTCGACACCAGAGCACCCACAATTGTCACAACAGATGCTTCTGCCTATGGATTGGGAGCCGTTCTATCACAACTTCATAATGGAATGGAAAGAGTCATTGCATTCGCCTCAACTACACTTTCAGAAAGAGAAAGAAAATTTTCGACTCCAGAAAGAGAAGCGTTAGCCTGCGTTTGGGCTTTGGAAAGATGGCATCAATTTACTTGGGGGCGTCCTATCACCTTGAGAACAGATCATCAGGCGCTTACAGTGTTGTTAGGAGCATCTGGTAGAGGTAATCGTCCAATGCGCATTTCCAGGTGGTACACCAGACTGCTCGCCTATGACTACAAAGTAGAATACAAACCTGGTAACCAAAACGTCACGGCAGATTTCCTGTCGCGCCTACCTGAAAGCAAACAAGAATGCTCTTATCTTGGGGAAGATAACGGCATAGTAGCATTGGTGCAAGACAGGCGTGGAATATCAGAAAACCAAATATGTGCTGAATCCAGATCCGACAGCACATTGGATCAAGTCCGAACTTGGATTCAGAACGGTTGGCCAAACAATCAAAACAAAATCGGTCCTAAATTTCGCCAATTCTATCGGATACGGTCTGAGCTTTCCTGCCTCAATGACTGCATCTTGCGGTCGAATCACAGGATTGTTCTACCAGAGAACTTGAAGAAAACGGCTTTGCATCTAGCCCATGAGAACCACCCGGGAATCGTCAAAACGAAACAGCTACTATGTGAACACTACTGGTGGCCTAACATGGATGATGATGTCGAATCGTTGATAAAAGGATGCTGGATCTGTCAAGAAAGCGACAATTCAGCAAAGATGCTACATTCACTCACCCAAGAGTTCTCTTCAGCCGCGGTCTCACCTTGGCAGAAGTTAAGCATTGACATAGCCGGACCTTTCGCAACAGCCCCTTCTCACAAGCCTTACATCATAGTCATGATTGACTACTACTCTCGTTGGATAGAAGCTTACAACTGTAGGGTCATTGACACGTCATCAGTGATTCGATTCCTTGAAGCTACATTCGCAAGATTTGGTTTGCCTGAGGAGATATTATCAGATAATGGTCCTCAGTTCATCAGAACAGCATTTAAAGAATATCTACTTTCTAGAAATATCGACCACAAAACTACTGCTGTTTGCAACCCACAATCGAATGGGTTGGTAGAAAGAGCCAACAAGACCATTAAAGAAAGAATTCAAGCCCTGAAGATTGAAGGACAGACATGGGATGAGGCATATCTTAACTCGCTGAAAGCTACCAGGATCGAGAATCATTCGTCAACGGGGAAGTCGCCAGGAGAGCTGATGTTTGGCAGGAAGCTTCGCACCAAACTGTGTCCGCCGAAGCTTGCAACCGTTTCAGACAAAGCTCCTCCTGCGTCCATCCAAAGGAAAACAACTCCTACAGCATCACGCAAAGTGGAAATCGGTGATTACGTTAACATTACGAAATCGGTGATTATGTAAACTAAGCCAAGTTCCGAAAGGGTCTTCACAATATTCTCATCCGAAGAAGGTGATTCAGTACAAGGGTCCACATAGCTATCTACTGGACGACGGCAAGGTGTAGAACAGTCGGAAGTTAGCTATTGCTCACAGGGCGCCAAGGGACAATTATGGTGACATTGTCGACCTTGACAAAATCGATGTTCTGGCTCCAGACGGTCCAGATGGTTACAACGCTGCAAGGCCACATGTACCACAACGCCCACCTAGTCCAGAGCCAGTTCGACGTTACCCACAGAGGCGCCGCCATCCTCCAGAGAAATTTGATCCTACAACCGGGGAATTCTACAGAGAATAATTTTCAACGGAGGGAAATGTGGTGTAGTGAAGAAATGAAACTGAACTTAGAAAATGATAAAAGCTTATAGATTGAGAGAGTTTCTTGTCTTGGAATCCCATACGTGAAGTATAACAGGATAGTGGAAACTTAATCTAAGCTATCACAAACATAACACTTCTCTTATTTCTAGTATCCTGTCCCACAGGCGGATCCGCATATCTCGTCAATGGGGCCGCCATGCAGTGCACTCCAGGCCTTCAGGATGCCTGTCCTAAAGGATATAATTGTGAACCTGTTCATACCAACGTTAACGGGGTTCCTTCGACTACAGGCCATTGTTGTGGTGATGCCGGTAAGAAATATTGAAGACCGACTACATATATAATATATCGCAACACACATTATTATCACGATAATATTACTAAAGAACCGCTTAACGCATATATATGTCACCGTAAAACTGTAGAATTAGGAATTCTGCAGAATTACTGAAATTTTCAGGAATTCTACAGAATTCCTGAACATTTCAGTAAAACTGCAGAATTAGGCGAAACTTGACTTATTCTACAGTTTTCCTGATATTTTCAGGGATTCTGTAGAATTCCTTATTTTGTTCAGGAATACTGTGGAACTATGGTTAAGCTTGAATTATTCAACAGTTTTCTGAAATTTTTAGGAATTCTGTAGAATACAGTTTTTATTTTCAATTTTCACTAGCAAATTCAAATTTTCAATGCTCATACAGTTCATGTTTTTTAGATATAGTCAGCCAACCTTTTACAATCATTTTACGTTTTAAGTTACCAAACTAAAAAGATAAAAACAATTTTGTTAGCATTGAGATGTGAAATAATGACTGGTTGATTGCTTGTAAAAAGTTAGAAAAAGTACGAACATTTGATTTGATGTTGAAAAATTTAAAACATTCTTATAATAGGTTATTTCAAATTTTAATGTTTGATTGATCGTAAAATGATTGTAAAAGGTTGCCTGACTGTATTTAAAAAAGGAACTGTATGAGCATTGAAAATTTGAATTTGATAATGAAAATTGAAAATAAAAACGGTATTCTACAGAAATCCTAAAAATTTAAGGAAAACTGTTAAATAATTCAAGCGTGACCATAGTTCCACAGTTTTCCTGAACAAAATACGGAATTCTACAGAATCCCTGAAAATTTCAGGAAAACTGTAGAATAAGTCAAGTTTCGCCGTAATTCTACAGTTTTACTGAAATGTTCAGGGATTCTGTAGAATTCCTGAAAATTTCAGTAATCCTGCAGAATTTCTGATTCTACAGTTTCACGGTTACATTGTATATACAGTATTGTTTCAGAATATCTTGAATATCAATGCTCATACATTAGCACGGGGCCCAATTCTGGGGGGGGGGGGGCTATCCCAACTCTGGCGACCCCTGAAAAATTCCAAAATTTTAAAGCGGTCTGTCCCAAAATTTGCAAAAATTGCTAATTTAAGGCATTGTAGGCGAAAAATTAGTAAAAAATGAATATTTTAGCGATTTTTAAGAAGTTTTTTGAAAAAATCGTTGAAACTTGGTATGAAAGAGCAATTTTTGGTAAACATCGCTGAGGGGTCTACCATTTTTCCCTTCCGGACGAGGAGGGGGATCTACCCTTTTTTGTCGATCTTGGACCATCCCCCACATTATCTTATGCCTATTGTGATTGTCCCCACTTATCCTGTCATTTACCATTCTTTTTCACTTTATTAGATAGATCAGTCTATTTTCAGGCATATGTACGGGAGGTGGAACAGCTCAAACTGATAACAACAAGCAACCGGTCACGTGTACATTTGGTCAGACTAATCAGTGTCTGACGGGTTACACGTGTCTCTACAGTTCTGTCAACAACGCATACTACTGCTGCACTCCTCCACAGCAGTCAAGTAAGCCTTGCTTTATGGACTAACTAAACCTAACATCTTTACACAGTTTACGTACTCTAATTTCAGTTAATAAATAAAGATTTAAGCTTTAAACGAAAACTATTCAATATTAAACTGCTCGCTGATGGGATAGTATATACAGGGCAGGACATGGCTGATGTTAAGATTCTTGCTTATGATTAAAATTGGGATATTTCAACTCACTCATAAGGTGCAACAGTGTTTTTAATTTCTATTAACTTTAGTCTTATTAATTAATTAATAATTAAGAACTTTAATCTTCTATTCGACTATGACATTGCTACTCAGTACTCGTAATTTAAGCTGCGGCAGTCTGTGGCAAGAATACTCCCTATATTGTGGACCAACGGCCAGTTCTCTGTTCTCAAGGAAGCAGATCCACCGATTGCCCGTCTCCTTATAGCTGCCAACTATATGCTGTTAACAATGCATTTTATTGCTGTCGAGCAGGAAGTCCTCCTTCTGGTTTAGGTAAATAATGAAATGATACATGAACGATATTGGCAGTTTAAATTACTTTCCATATGTCCAGTTTTTTCAAGAGAGTAGGCATCAATAAACGTCAGTTAAAGGAGTTAAAATTTATTGAATCCGTTCCAGTCGTTCCACCCACCGAATAAAAATATTTGCCAGTTATCTAACTTGCTCACAGAAATACTAAACAGCAGTAACACATGTGATTTCCGAACAGCAATTCAAATCTTCCTAATTTTTATTAACCTGCCTACACGCAGACGCAACCAGCAGACATACGAAGACTTTAGATTTCCGGAAAAGCAATTTTCTACAAGTTCATGATTAGGCCGCGGTAACCTATTTGTTTTATCAGACTATTAATAGCTTTATTTTGGCTAATCTTAACATGAACTGAACTTTTAGTATCTATTTTTAGTTTGTCCTCCAACTCTCACACCACTGATGAGCTCAACTGGCGGCTATCGTACCTGCAGTCCCAACATCGAAGGAACTTGTCCCACAAATTCCTACTGCCAATATGTGGAAAGTCAAAATATTTTCATCTGCTGTGGTTCTGCAATCATCACCACATTGACTCCACCAACAGTTGTTCCTACCACTGTTCGACCTGATGGTATCAAGTTTTGTCAACTAACAAATCAAATCTAACTAAATTTGTGCTTTCATCTACCACATATTTTTCTGTTCTCCCCACTCCGGCTGGCACATGCCGGTTAGGAGTGCTGTCAGTTATATATACGTAAACTTTGAATTGGGAGGGGAACTGACAACGACTAATTGCCTTCGCAATTAACCGAAGCGTTTAACAACGATGACCGATGTATCTATTGCAGCCTATGCAATAAGGCCGCCGCGGCAGCTCCACCCTGTGGCGGCTGCCAATTGGATCTCGCTAAATTGCCAACAGGGGGGGGGACTAGTGCCCAAAGCGGTGTCCGCCGACACCGGCATTGTCGGTTTGGCTCTGCCCGACTAAGCCATTATGTCAGCAATTCACATACAAAGTTAATTTATTCTTTGATTTTAGCGTTTGGCTGCCCTCAAGGAAGCGCTTATCTGTATCCAGGAACGACCACCCCGCTGGCTTGCACCCCAACGGGAGCCGTCGATCAGCGTTGCCCTGGAAGTCATACCTGTTTGAAATCTAGCATCTACCCTGGCTACCAGTGCTGCCAATTAAATGGAATTGCCGGTCAAGTCACTTTACCACCAACCACTCAAGTGGTTGTGATCGCTACTCCTGCACCAGTAGTAACCACGACTCGTCCTGTTACAACCACGAGTAAGAGTCCGAAAAGAAGTGCAAGTCCCTGTCGAAGCTGTAATTTTTATGTTCTACAGTATACGAACACGACTAACTAAAATGTATAACTATTTTTGTAAATCGTGCTGCTTTTATTCTCTTGTTTTGCCTGAAGTCGTGTCCTTCAAGATAATATCAAATACCATTAAATCTGAACAGCACGATTGCTGGATTAATAAATAAATGTTCACAACAATTTCAGCCTTATTCCCGGGGGACACTGGCTGTTTCCAGGATCTTCAATGTCAGGGAGCTGGAGAACTTAGAGCCAGATGCACAAACGGACAGTGTCTTTGTGCTGCTAATCTTTTGGTGTATGAAAAGAGATGTGGTACGTCAAAAATGCATACTTATAACTCATTGAAGCAACCACAAATGTAAAAAATAAAATGTAGTATATAGCAAGCGAAATCGTGCTCCACGCAGACTATAACTTCCTGCTTTACTTTGCTGATTCGAACGAATGAAATACTTTATAAGCATTATGCACTACTATGTAATCATTATGTTTACACCAGAGATGGAACTAGATAACTAAGCATTGCTTCGTTTCCCCAGAGACCAGGTTTCCAAAATATCTCAAAATTTAAAAAAATTTTGATATGGAAGGGCCGAATTCTTAAAGCACTAGCTTCGCTCAATCATAATACGAAAAGGGTTGACGATGGAATATTTCGTTCTAGTTCTAAGCGTGCATTCTTACTTAGCAAGAACAAATTGCCAAAAACTGTTATTGTATTTAAAGACAAAGTGAGTGTAGAAAGTAAGTATAGTTGGAGAAAATATTTTTTGATTTTTCGAAAGTATGAACATCCAAAACATTTTCACGAATAGTAAATAATAGACTTATCGAGTCAATGTCCTTGAGCCTACAAACTGGTTGACTAAATAACCCCAACCTAAGGATTCGGTTCCATCTCTTATGTGCAGTGCCCTCTTATGTACAACGCAGACTTGTTATAGTGTCATCCTGTCCCTATCCTTATCGGAACATGGCCGGTATCTGTGTGGTCTCTGCCAAACGGAATCAACAGTTGCTGCTCAATGAAGCAATCGATCTTGAGTCAGACGGCTGGGAAGAACAAACATTCTTTCTGTCCCAGCTACCGTAAACAGACAGAATACACAGTTGTTTGAACTTTGAAACCTCAATTACAATGCCATTATTCTGTTGCATTTTCTTGTTTAAGGTCTGTTTAGTTATATTAAATGTTTATAATTAAAAAAAGTTATAGGTACCCCAGACCTTGAGCTCACCCCCCAAAAAGGGTTCCTCACCCCCCCCCCCCCAGAATCCGGATTTTTCCGGTTTCTTGGGCAAAAAGCACTATGTTTAATCCTACCATTTTTAATCCCCATTTAATCCTCAATGTGCGTCTGCTGTCAGCTTTAGAACGTAGGCATAGCGTGCAAATTTCTTTGAAGTGCACACATACTCAGTTGTGGGGGGGGGGGGTCAGGCGTTATTGTGCAGATGATGTCATATATTTGCTTGATAACTAAGAGTGTGTCGCTTGTCACTTGCTTTAGTTGCTCTTGCTAGAACGTAGTTACATAAAGTGTGACTACATCACTAAAACGTCCTCATTTCAAATTTTAAAATGATGTATCATTAGATAGATAAAGACCTTAAAATGAACAAGTTATGAGGTTTTGAAAATGACTGCGATAAACGTTACCACCACCATAAGCGGAATACTTCTGGCAACTTGGTTGAGTTATTTTCGACCAACCATACGGGGTGGGGTTCAGTTTCCAGACTAGCATTTTGCTCCTTCGATGTAATGATCATCATACTGACGTCTGATGCAGCAAACAACAAACGACACCAATCATAAAGACAGGTTTTTTTGGTTTTCGGATTTGCGTCAACCTTGCGTCCCGCTAAATTTAAGTTGCGTCCCGTTAAGAAATTTTGCGTCCAGGCAGAATTCTTGTCTTAGCGTGTGTTTAGTGCAAAAATTTTTTTTCATGAAAATTTCGATAAGTTCTTTAGCGAAAGCTATTTAGGCTATTTTGACTATTTAGAAAGCTGATGCTGCTTAACTGTAATGCACGATTACAGGATTACCTACCTAGAACATAGATTCGTCCAACATACACGGCGGGGGGTCTGGGGGGCGGAGTCCTCCAGAAGTTGAAGAATTTTTTGAAATTACAGAATAATCCGTAATGGAAATGTTTAAAAAGTCTTTATTTGGCGTCTGTTGCAGAACTTACTAATTTTCGATATTTATTATTGACACACATTATTCCGATATTTCAATGTTAGTTAAACTAATTAAAGTATATATTATAAATTTATGAAACATTTATTAATATCATTGAGAAGAAAGGTAGCAAATATTAAAACATACATTCGGTTTCGAAAACTTTGAGAACTGGCGATCTTTAATAGCAGGATTATTGCAAATGAGCACCGGGGGATATGGCACCGGGGCAGAGCCCCCCAGAAGTTGGAGATGTTTCTAAATTACCGATTAAATCCGTTGTGGAAATGTTTAAAAAGGTGAATTTGGCAACTGTTACATCTATTCTAAAGCTCCTAACGCTCATGCATTTTTTGTGTTAATTGCATCTGTGAATTCTTGAATTTTGAATAAAAAGTCAATAGAGAAGCGTGTATACTCCGTGCAGCATTATTCAACGGCAAAACAGTGAAGCATTTGTAAATACTATTAATGTTAGTTACGACAAATTGATAGTGAATTGCTCGTACATAGGCCTTTTGTATTTGAAAATTTTAGAAAAATGGTAATCTTGCATTGTTTCAAATTGCCATTTGTGTATTTTTTGCGAAAAACGTTTTTTTAGAAGAACCAAAAAATTTGGATATTTTGCTACAGTTACAAATAACTTGAACCTGCCTGACCTGTTGAATGAGAACAATATAAATGTATATAAATGCACCTAGTAATCTCTATGTATTTATTGAAGTGAAATTCACGAGTTCGAAAAGATCTGATATATATGGATGCAGGTGGACAACAACTTAACAAATAACATTGAGTAACATTGAGGCATGACCTTGCACCTTGGCATTCCATGACAAAGTGGGAAACACCGGGTCCCAGGACCCGAAGAAATTTTTGGAAAAAACGGAAAAACTGGTACTGGAAACATTTAAAGTTTTTACTCTTACAAAAGTGAATTTCCTCCCGAAATAATGTTGCGTCTAGCTTGCGTCCCGCTAAAATTTCATTGCGTCCAGATAAGAAACTTTGCGTCCAGACGCACAACTGGACGCAAAAAACCCTGCATACAGATTCTTCACGGCTGAATAAAAGTACATACACTGCTAGCGATACCTACCTAATTCCCAGATAAAGATAACAAAGAAAATAATTCCACTCATTTACTGTCCCAATTAACTTCACACACTAAAGCTATATGATCAGAAGGACACCTAATCGAGGGAATCCCAATGTCTTTAGATATTTCTTCTTCCGAAGGAATTGGTAAAACTTTTGTCACATTGAAGCTACTGTCCAAAAATATATAATCCAAACATCCTTGAAATCCTTGAGTGTAGTTGGTGAAAGAAGGAGTTCCACAAGCACTGTACAAACTCAGAGAATGAGAGAAATCGGCACCATGGAAAATATCATCTGGATTACTACCTGCAAGAAAAGGTAAACATTGACTCTTAAGGCCTTCAAAAATATAAATAGTTCGTGCTAGTAATCGTCTTCTTCTGATCCTGGATTGTCTGAGCATGACTTGGACGGACGGATTCGGCCCACATCCCGGAGAAAACCAATAACCGAAACGGGCGTGTCCTGGAGAGCACTTTGTCCGTGGTAGCTGAGCAGAACCCAACTTGGAAGAAGACAACGGTGGATCTCTCAGTCTCCAGGGTGCCTGGCTCCAGGCACGGGGACAAACTCCGACACGGAGATTCCCTCTCTACAGACACTCCTCCCCATGATTTACATGCTGCTCGGGGAGCAAGCGGGTTTTTGTCTAGAGGTACCGGGAAGCCAGACTACTGGTACTTCACCCTATTGATGGCTGGTGACATCAAGCGCAACCCCGGCCCCCACCCAACCCCTTGACTTGACTTACTTGACTTAAGGCCGAAGAGCAGCATCCGTATGCGCTGTGGCCTGTCCCCATATGATGCTTCGCTACTGATTCCTGTCCGCAGCAAGATCCACAATGATGTTGGTCAGATTGTTCCGCCAGTTGACTGTGCCGTATCCGTGTTTTAGATGGTCGAGATCTTTGGAAACAAGGCTGTCCCACGTGCACCTAGCGGCATTGCGAGTACACCGCCAAGAGGAAGGTTTTGGGTTGCGCCAGATTGAGTGGCATAGGCGGTCCGGGCTCATCCTCGCGACGTGACCGAGCCAGCGCAGTCGATTCTTTCTCAGGATTGTTTCGGCCATGGGCTGATGGCAACAAAGCTCTCTGATTCTGGCGTTAGGCAGCCGCTGCAAGCGGCTGACTCCCAGGATGCATCTCAATGCAGACATCTGGAAGACCTCCAATTTCGACACATCGTCTCGAGTTGTGGACCAGGTCTCGGAGGCGTACAGTAAGACAGATGTGACAGTAGCGTTGTACACTCGCATTTTAAGTTTTGTTGAGAGATCTCGGCGGCAGAAAACGCGTTCTCTAAGCTGGCCAAACGTGCGTGAGGCTTTCGCAATTCTAGAGCCAATATCGTCAGAGGCAGCAACACGCTGGCTGCTGATAGCTGAGCCAAGATAGATAAAGGAATCGGTGACTTCTATTGCTTCTCCGTAGATCGTCAGGCTTGGAGGTCTGTCAAGGTGGAAGTACATTGCGAAAGTTTTTGATGGTTTTATGCGAAGACCAAGCTTACCAGCATTGGTGACAATACGATCGAGCAGTCTTTGGCATGACTGTTCATCGGGTTGAAGGATCGCAATGTCATCTGCATATGCAAGGTCTGCCACATTATCAGTAGTACTGCATTGTACGCCATCATGGGGTCCAACAGACTTATGCATTATCCAATCTAGCACTATGTTGAATAGCATGGGAGACAGAACGCAGCCCTGTCTCACACCGGTTGAGATAGGGAAGCTCCGCGAGAGACCAGTATGCGACGAATACAGGATGTTGCACCACTGTACATATCTTGAAGTATGTTGAGGTACACTGGGGGCACACCGCACTTGCGCAAGGCATTCCACATAGAGGCACGATCCACACTGCCAAACGCAACCAACCACCCAACCCCAAATGGTCGTCGTGCCCCATCTGCGGACTGAATGCGCAGAGAAACTGTATTTTATGTGTCTCTTGCAAACGGCTGGGTACATAAGAAATGCTCAGGGCTACAGAATCTCAGGGACTATGCTATCGGCTTGGCGGTGTCCAAACTGCCCGCCAGTATCTCTCAGAACCAGACATGTGCAGGAGGGGAAATTCTGGGGGGGGGGGGTGAGCCGGCGGCCAAAAACCCGGGAAAATCCTTCTGGGGGGGGGGGAGGGTGAGGGAACCCTCGGGGGTGAGCTCCAGGTCTGGGGGGGGAACCCCCCAGCACATGTATGTTCAGGACCCCAACTCCACATGGTCCTGTACCCCCCCTCAGCAACTATTTCTCCCAACAGCGGCCAACCAGATCCACCCTGGCCGACCTGCAGATCCACCTCCTCTCCTACGTAGGCTTATAGTGTTCGTAATCTCAATATTGTGAGCAGCAGTAGTGATTGATGCCTTATTAAAACTTAGTTTTGCAAAATATTTTTAAGGATTTGCCCCCTGGGGCCGATTTCATCAAAGTTCACAAGAAACAACTTGTGAACTTGTGACTTGTGGCCACAAGTTACCCAAAATTGGGTTTCGTCAAAATTTGCAGGCAACTTGTGGCCACAGACAAGTCACACGCCATAAGTAAATGACAGGCAAGCACGCTGAAATAACGTCAAAGCTCACAAGTTCAGGAAGGCACTTGCTGGGGAAAGAAGATGCCAAAAGAGAGGCAATTTGAAACCAAAGAACTACAGTAAACAAAAGGAACACAAATTCAAGAATTATGCAGCGAACAGAAGAGTTTTCGAAAGTTAAATTGCTCAGTAATTAAAGCAAATAGAAAATAAAGAAATGAATACAAGAAAAGTAAATTAAGTAAAGAATTACCACATTTAGACACACGAATGAAGATTGTATACATCAGCGTAAATAATTAGTTTATAACATTAAAAAAGATTCAAATTTATACCAAAATTTGGCGCTGCAAACTTCCGTAAAATTTAGGTAATTTGATTTGCTAATTGTTCCGCTTTCGAGAAAGCGTCGTCGTCCTTCAGTAAACGAGCAAATTCATTTAATATTAATTTTTTATTAATTATAATTTGAGTTCCACAAGTGATACTTTGACTTGTGGGATTTTGCAGCTGTTTGCAGGAACTTGTGAACTTGTGACTTGTGACTAATCGTTGATGAAAAAGAAATGAGGGAGGAGCTTGAAACCACCTCCGTGGGAAATCCGATGGACACGGACTCCATCAAATGGAGATCCCCACAGGTGCTCCCTGGCATACGTCTGGTCAACGGCGCAAATGGGTTCCAAACTCCCGGCAACACGACTGTGTTGGTTAACACTGAAGCATCTGGAGTCCTCAAATTATGCTACCGAGCGGTTGGGTCCAATCCCCCACATCACTTCCATCCCGGATTCTCCGATGTGTGGACCTAACTATGCAAAGACGTGTGCTGGGCCAGTAGATGCTGAAGTGCCCTCTTGTAGCTTTTCTAAGCTGATGTAGCCCGGATAACAACAACAAACCGAAATGGCTTGTGGCTTGTGAACTCGTGATTAATGATGAAATCGGCCCCTGGGTGATGGGGAATGTCGGGAGATTTTAGTAGACAAAGGTTTTTACATGGTGAAAGCAAAACCCATCAAAATTCATAGATTTTGGATAAGTTTTGAATATTTTGTATACGTGGATGCTCCTCCCTTTCATAAATACTCTGTGTAACTCTGTAACACATAAAATTACTCAAGTCAGCTAAAAGTTCTGTGCTAACCGTAAGTCCAATCAATATGATCTTGAGGTATGTGAGCATTCACAGCATATTCGAAGACACCGCTCGATGGAGTGGAATTAAAATCCCCGCAGAACATCACACCGACATCAGCATTCTTGTACTGCAAACGTAAAACAAGATTAATAAATACACACAATAAGAGTTTAAGAAGGTGGCGGTTTTAGTTTTGATCAGAAATTTCTGGACCCCTCGTGCAATCCTGGTAGGCAAACTCAAGTTTGCTACTAAATCATACCTGGTTAGAAATAACAACCGTAGCATAGGTTCAAAAGCTTTCAACAGGAAGGTTTCTGACCGAAGAACTTAAGGAGGGGGAATATTTCCTATGTTTTGCAAAACAATTTGTACACTAAGTATACAAGAAATAAAAATGCTCCTTTGGAGCATGAAAAAGTAATATGGGTGATGGTGAGGTTGCAAAATCAAGAGAGGACTAGTCTTTAAAATGCTTAATATGGTGCTAGGTTAAAAAATAGAAGAGGACTAGGTTGTGAGCGAATTAATATGGGCACAGCTTCGCCGAACAACCCATATTCGCGGTTTGTAAATGTAAATTATTATGCATATTCACGATACATTTGGTTTATAGTTCACAAATAACCTACAGCTACGGTATGTGCTCGAGCTTTATTCGAACTTTTATTTTAGCAAACGTTTTCTTCGATAAGTGCTTCATACTAACCAGCGCATTTTACGTATCCATTTATACGGAAAATTTATATTCAAGAATAATTTAGGACTCTCCCACGATCTTCTATTTCCTCCTAACTTGGACCAATAGCTTTAGCATCATATCCTTAGACCTCTCCTAGTAGTAGAGAATGCGGTAGTTCAACACAACAAAATGATGATAATTTACGTATATTCCTAGCAGCTAGTCCAACAGTACATGCAAACAGCTATATTCGATGAGTATTCAACTGCTTAAAATTTTTATTGACTGACATTGATAGCTCTAAGCTAAGACGAAACGTGAAATCCCGCGAATATGGGTTGTTCGGCGAAGCTGTGCCCATATTAATTCGCTCACAACCTAGTCCTCTTCTATTTTTTAACCTAGCACCATATTAAGCATTTTAAAGACTAGTCCTCTCTTGATTTTGCAACCTCACCATCACCCATATTACTTTTTCATGCTCCAGAGGAGCATTTTTATTTCTTGTCCTTCTGTTATTTTAAAGGATCCCTTTCCAGCAATGCGGTAATGGATACAAGGAGCTTGAACAGTGCCATGCTAAACGAGCGTAGTCGATTTAGAATATATGCCCCCAACAAAACGCCGAAAAACGCTGTTTTAAGGGGTTTGACCACTGGTCAATAGGCCCCATAGACCGTAGTGATCACTGGTCACTCCCTCGATTTCGGCAATATGCCCATTGAAACGAGTGTAGTGGATTTACTATATATGCCCCCAACCAAAACGCCGCAAAACGCTGTTTTAGGCCATTTGACCAGTGGTCAATAGGTCCCCTAGGCCGTAGTGACCACTGGTCACTTCCATCGGTTTCGGCAATATGCCCATTGAAACGAGCGTAGTCGATTTACTATATATGCCTCCAGGCGCGTAGCCAGGGGGGGGGGCGAGGGGGGCATGCCCCCCCGAAATCGGAGACAAAAGAAAAATTTTTAATGAGTAGCAGCAGCGCGAATAAATATTTCGAAAAATTTTCGTCTGCGGTGCTACTTTTCAACGAAAATATCTCAAAACCTCCAAATTTTGCTGGAAAATTTCAACTAACTGTTTAGTTGCGGCAGAAATATCAGAGCGTTTTTGGCTTGTCCCCTCCGAAATTTTTTTTCTGGCTACGCTAGTGTATGCCTCCGACCAAAACGTCGAAAAACGCAGTTTTACGCCGTTTGACCAGTGGTCAATAGGCCCCGTAGGCTGTAGTGACCAGTGGTCACTTCCGTCGGTTTCGGCGATATGCCCATTCAAACAAGCGTAGTCGATTACTATATATGCCCCCGACCAAAACGCCGCAAAACGCAGTTTTAGGCCGTTTGACCAGTGGTCAATAGGCCCCGTAGGCTGTAGTGACCAGTGGTCACTTCCGTCGGTTTCGGCGATATGCCCATTGAAACGAGCGTAGTCGATTTACAATATATGCCCCCGACCAAAACGCCGAAAAACGCAGTTTTAGGCCGTTTGACCAGTGGTCAATAGGCCCCGTAGGCTGTAGTGACCAGTGGTCACTTCCGTCGGTTTCGGCGATATGCCCATTCAAACAAGCGTAGTCGATTACTATATATGCCCCCGACCAAAACGCCGCAAAACGCAGTTTTAGGCCGTTTGACCAGTGGTCAATAGGCCCCGTAGGCTGTAGTGACCAGTGGTCACTTCCGTCGGTTTCGGCGATATGCCCATTCAAACGAGCGTAGTCGATTTACTATATATGCCCCCGACCAAAACGCCGAAAAACGCAGTTTTAGGCCGTTTGACCAGTGGTCAATAGGCCCCGTAGGCTGTAGTGACCAGTGGTCACTTCCGTCGGTTTCGGCGATATGCCCATTCAAACAAGCGTAGTCGATTACTATATATGCCCCCGACCAAAACGCCGCAAAACGCAGTTTTAGGCCGTTTGACCAGTGGTCAATAGGCCCCGTAGGCTGTAGTGACCAGTGGTCACTTCCGTCGGTTTCGGCGATATGCCCATTCAAACGAGCGTAGTCGATTTACTATATATGCCCCCGACCAAAACGCCGAAAAACGCAGTTTTAGGCCGTTTGACCAGTGGTCAATAGGCCCCATAGGCAGTAGTGACCAGCGGTCACTTCCGTCGGTTTCGGCGATATGCCCATTGAAACGAGCGTAGTCGATTTACTATATATGCCCCCAACCAAAACGCCGAAAAAAGCTGTTTAGAGGGAGTTTTCCCAACTTTGACCCTGGGCGAGGAACCACGGGAGCCATGCTGACCAGTGGTCACTTCGGGCGGTATCGGCAGTATGCTCATCGTTTTCAGCGACCCTGATTTACTATATATGGGTACCACCCCATGGCCGAAAAACGCCATTTTTAGTGACTTTTAGACCATTTCTAGTAAAAGTGGGACTTAGAAACTTTTCGCCCAAACAGGCCAAAAAAATGCAAAGTTTGGGCCCATCTCCTGAAAGCTAGGGAGCAAAATTAAAAAATCCCCCTCGTTACTTTATGCACCCCTACTGATAGTTTTCAACAAAAGATACTAGACCTCTCCAACTTCTACCCAGTTCTAGAAAAGTGTGACCAAAATTTGCGAAAAATAGCGAAAGTCCGACTTTGGGACCTTGGCACAGAGCCAAAATTGGCCAGGTGCCAAAATGACCAAAAAAAGGTAGCATGGGGGATCCTGTCTACCAACATATAATAGTATTATGGTGCCAAAATGCCCACATCGTTCCAACACTTAGCCGTAAAATGCATTTCCAATAAGCGTTATTCACCGAGAAAAAAACAAACGCAAGGTAACTATCGCCTAGTGCAAAAATTCGAAGTTTCGAATTCGAACCAAAAGTATGGTGGTACTTGTAGTACTACTCGAGTTGTTTACGATGGTAACCTTTTTACCACCGCCGGACCTCTAATTAGCTGGCACCAGGCTCACACGGTCTCCAGGGGGCCGCGCAGACGCCTTTATACCCATATTATGTAGGGGCGCTATCGCGCCCCTACATAATACGTACTGTAAGTTGACCTATGAATTTTAAACTATTGTGTGGTTGACGCTGCAAATTTGTTAGAACCGAAAAAACATGCCAACGTAAAAATTGGGGGACGGGTCTGAGGGAGAAGTTGAGAAAAATAATTTTGGAAACGCCATGGAAGAATTCAATTCTTTACAATGTATATTTACCAATTCTGAAACAAACTTTTGTACTTTTACTTCCTATTTTCTACTTCTACTGTCTTGTACCGTTCCTGAATGTAAAACACAGATTATTGTTCACGTTCATAATAAATTAAAAAGCCGGCGTTTGTCGCGTGCTTAAAATTTCTCGATTGATCAATTTTTTCCAGAGGGGCGAAACAATTTCGGAGCCCCCCCCCTTATCTACGTTAGTGAATAAACCTGTTAGTTAATAGCCGAAAAACAGCATCTCCGTCCCCACAGAAACTGCGGGCATACTCTAAAATTTGTTTCTGCATTCCTACGTTGTTTGCTAAAAGTTTAATGTAAATTCTTTCTCTAAATAAGTTTCGCGTCCATTATAACAGCTTTAGTATATCGACTAACTACCATGTGGCGTCATTTGACTATTTTAATATTATGCGACCTATCTGAATATTATTTCCTTAAGTCAAAGTGAAAGTCCCCTGGCAAAATCTACGAAATTTTTGTGAGGAACGTGACTTAAATTATTCCGCACTCCATTTGTCATGTGAAGAAGGAGCAACAGCGAATACAAGGTTTTTAGCATTATTAGGGCACTTTTATGATAGTTTTATGTCAATCTATTTACAATCTCAGCAAAACCAAAAGAAAGTACACAATTAAAAGTTTCTGAAGTCGCTAAAATTCTACTTCTGAAATAAACTCAGTAACTCCTCCAGCACTCATGCAGTTAGACCAACCGCACAAAAGAAATCAACCTTATCCTGAAATTCTTTCTTTGTCAGCTCCAGCTGTCGTATACAAGCAATCATTTGCATTAATTTAAGATGTGGTGATCGAGGATCAAAAAATAGATGAGTATTTCCAACTACGACAATCTTAGACGGCGGAGACTCCACATCACTGGAGTTAACCTGGGGCGAACAATGCTCCAAAACCACTATCTAAAACAAAATACGTTAAATTGATGGGTGAGCGTGATAGTGTATATTAACGAAGAAACCGAAAAACAGAAAAAGATTAATAATTGCAGGATTTACCTCCGGTACGGACTCTACTTGTCAACATTGCCAGGAACAAGATTTGCTTTGAATCAGGTTTTGAAAGCTAAGGTGAGGATCACCGAAATAGCACAATTATATTTCCACGTCCAAAATAACTGTACACAAACACAAAATGCCAACTCTCCAGCTAGTAAGCTAGTATGCTTGCTTCGTGCTTACCAGAATGTATAAAAGCTCAGCTGAACCAAATGGTTAAGGCCAGGGCCTGCGTCGACTGCACATTCATTATGTAGGTCGGCAGCAATTCATATGGACAGTCCGATTTATTTTATATGGGCAATAGTTTTACTCAAAAAATTTACACTGAAGCAAGAGTACATTAAAGCAATGACTTTTTTCTACTAGAAATACCAAAACAGTTTAGATGTCTGTGTAACGATGCACAAATTTTGGACAGACTTTGTCAAATAGCCAGAAATGTTTGGTGATCCGGGGAGAGTCGCTACACGATCACCTTTCCCCTGATGCTAACAGAAGTGTAATCCAAACAAACCTATTACAATACCTGTAGGCACGAATTCAATTTATCTTCCATTCGAGAACGTACACTAGAAGACTGAATCGCCAGTTTGCACAGATCATCAAAGCTCTTTATCAGATCTGATATAATATGACTGCTGTCACATATACTTCTAAACACAGCGAAGCTAAAATTTCGCAGTGCATTGGTTAGTGCGTCAAGACAGAGTCCATAAGAACTAAGAGTGTGACATGCACCATAACGGCTGATACCCCACAAATTGGAGCCCAGAGACTTCCCCACAAAAATGAGTACCCACTATACGTACATGTGTGTACGCTCACACGCTTGTATGTTATGTGCTGAAGCCCAAAACGTTCTATCACCAGCTGGCACAAACGCACAAACTAATGAGCGTGCATAAATGTGTACTGCGTAACCTGATTTGTGGGAGGGGGGCACTGGGGTAGAATTTGTGCAGGGGTAGCCGTTATTATGCAGATCATGATCATGTACCCGGACTAATAACTAAGAAATTACTATGTATACTTCGTACGGTGCAGCCGTTCACTGTTTAAATCTTGTAAGTGGAAGTCAATTTCTGAGACCTTGGAGAGCGTTCAACATTACAGAGCTGGGCTTATTCAACTGTTGGCCCTCCCCATAAGTTCTCCCCCCCCCAAAAAAGTGGGTGCCCCTTTTGGTACCAAATTTTGCCCTGAAAAAATCGCTCAGAAGGCCAAATTTTCAAAAAACTTCATGCAGCATACAATATCCAACAAAGATGGGGTGCACATTGCTGAAGGTTTGCGCGTCGCTGACTTGGAATTCGCAGACGACGTCGCCTTACTGGCGGAGAGTGAGGAAGACCTTGCTCAGTTGACTCATTCTGTCAATGGTTGGGGTCGTCTAGTTAGTCTTCGCCTCAATGCTAATGTGTAAGATCATCCCGCCGGGTAATGAAGTCACTGGTCCTAGTCAGATCATCATGGGCGGTGTTGCAGTCGAGAAGGTTAGGGCCTTCCCTTACCTTGGCAGTATCTTCACCAATGACTTTGATTTTTCACTGGAGATCAATGCTAGAATCAGCAAGGCTAGGGCTGTATTTAGACAGCTATATAAGTGCCTTTGGTCTTGGAGAGCGATATCGATCAGAACGAAACTTCGCGTCCTGGATTTTATGGTAATGTCGATTCTACCATACGCCAGTGAGACCTGGGCGGTGAAACAACAGGATATATCGAGATTAGGTGTATTCGAGAGGTCCTGTCTGCGATCTATTTTGGGCGTTAGACTATGTGACAGAATAAGAAACTGTGACTTATATATACGCTCGCTGCCTTAATAGAATCCAAATCGACTCCAGAATCCGATCCTCATGACTACGGTGGCTAGGTCATATATCCCCAATGGCCCCATCTAGACTGACTCGGAAAACCTTGTTTCCCCGGTCCCAATGGGTTGGAGGAAACCACCTGGCCGGCCGGCAATGTCATGGCGAAAGATTGTGGAACAGAATCTGGTTGGTGTCCTTACCCCTTACAGGCATGCTAGGTACCCCTGGGAAGAGGTGATCCAGGACTTGGCAAGCAACAGGGATCAATGGAGAAGCGTCATAGAAAATGATGGATTGGAAGCGGAGCCCTTCATGTTGCAGATCCTGCGATGACGAAGGCCAAAGTACAAGTACCTCAGCAATTTGATATAAGGTACTTGAAAACTGCTACAGGCCGAGCCAAAAAGTTATTGTGATAATATATATATATATATTTTCTTAATCCCGAGGGCAAAGTAGAACCAGCCCAGCAATATGAACACGTCGGACGGCAAAACTTGGATTACCGGGAATGAGCTGGGCGCAGGAGGGGGGCGCTATAGACAAAGTTTTGTGGGCGATTAAAGCCTGCTATGGACCTCCGGGTTGCGGTTTGACTTGACCCTCCCGACTTGGCAAAGTGGAACCAGCCCAGCAAGATTCTGGCTTGTACGCACTGGGGGTGGGGCCCCATAACCTCCCCCTTCGGGGGTTCCCCCCCCCCATAAATTTTTACCTCCCACCATAAACCGCGAATTTCACCATTTTTACCCTAAATTTTCAAAAATTTTTCCGGCTTCGCCGGAAATTTTTAACGAAATTTTCGCTAATTTTGCAAGCGTAAAAGAAAACACAAAATTAGTCATTTTTTTAGCTTGATTTTTGGCAATTTTTACACAAAACGTAAAAATTTTTGCAAATTTTTTCAAAAAACTATGCCCCCACTTTTGGTGAGCCCCCCATCGATGGAGACGAAAAATTTCTTTGAGGCCCCCATATCGCCCCCCCCCCATAAATTTTGGCCTAAAAATAAGCCCAGAAGATGGATTGGATCCAACGGTAAAAAACTTGACTGTGAGAATCAATTCTCCGTGCTAGAAAACCATTGTATGAAAGATTTGAGCTTTTAAAGTTGAACAGATAGCGAGAAATTTCGATTTTTCATTTTTCAGAATTTTCGCCATTTTTGACGGGCCACTGTGGTCGCTAGGGATAAATTAACGCAACTAGTTGGTCGGTTAGTTCAATATTTGTATACTCTGCCTTTAAATTGACCTCCAATCGTAGCTCGTAACGTTCGACCCTGAGCGGCTTGACCACTGAAAATGTGATTACTTTTCGCTATGAGCCGATTTTTGCGTAGCCATTTCGACGAAGTGGCGCAAAAAAAGTAGTGATTCTTAAATTCTTTAGAGATTGGTCTTAGACCCCATAGCCCTTTAGGTTGGCCCACCTCTGCAGATCACGTGAAAGCGGCGAACATGATGTAAAATACAACCATCCAATAGGAGAAACCGGAAAAAAATCATCGCCGCCATAACAGGTCCGGGGCGTAACTTGTTACCGGTTAGTGATACGGTGCTGAAAGTTCACAGACATAGTAAACCCGATGAAGGCTCTACAATTTTCGCAAGAAATCCCTGCAGGATCTGCGCAAGTTTTTGCGCAGCTTCTGCACAACTTGTGTAAAACTGTCTCCAGCCCCTTTTCACACATATTATAGGGGTCGCTGCCGCGACATCTATAATCTCACAATGTCATAACTGGATGTATATAGTTTATTTTATTTTATCGTCAATAAGTTAATAATAATATATATACAAATACTTGTTTACCCTATGCTATGTTAACCCTATATATAAAGTGTACGTAATTTTATATCCTGATGGTCTGATTAATTGTCTTGTTTACAATGTAAGCTTCAGTGATGTGTCAGTCTGTTTCTGCTATCAGTACGTAAGTAATTTGTTTCCTATCTACTGTCCGTAATATCATGTTTATTTATACAATGCAATGAACCGTCACTAACTTGTTTGTGTATATATATGTTATTCCTAGTACTTTATCTTATCTGTAGTTATTTATCTGTATCCATAATTTGCCGTTATCTCTGTAATTAATTGCTAGCAACTCAGTATAAATACTGCTGTTATTCCTATCTTAAGTAGTCTGTGTTGTCCGTCGTTGAATAAAGTTGTGTTGTTAAGTCCAGTCTTATTAGGCTCTCTACCGTCTATACTAGACGAGGATTCCCACTTATATACAGTGGACGTAAGGACTTACAGTCCCTCAGCATACTCACATACTGTGAAGACAGGCTCGAATTTACAGATTCGAAGCAGATATATATATATATATACTACAGTACGTACGTACGTATAAAGCTGTCAATACCCTAGTGGCACTGACCACCTACGTAACAAAGGGTACACAACAGGAAAAGTATACATTATAGCAGTCGTCCGGTGACATTTTTGGAGGTTC
>JASAND010030024.1:0-27551 GCA_030248195.1 Trissonchulus latispiculum | reverse complement strand
ACTACTGAAAGCATATTCCATTCAGTACCGGGTGCTCGATTCCACCGCCGATTATATGGGACTGGTCGTTGTGAAGCCCCACCATCACCAAAAGGTTTCACCTCTTTACGCCAGCGATTCCAGTATTTATATGGCCGAAGGTTGCCTTCGCCATCATGAGACTACATCACCCCCAGCTGGGAAACCTCCGTTTGCGAGGACCACTTCCTCTTCAGGGAACCATTCGGCCCGTCTACGCACCTGTTTGCACGTTTTACATGGGCATTTCCATGGATTCACATCCTGGTTCGTGTCTGTATTCAAGTACAGGCACGCGGGTTCTTGAGTTTGTGGGGGAAGGGGGTCGCCTCCTTCACCCTCACTTTCCGAGTCACTACTCCAGAGACCACCATGATTCCAATAGGGTTCATTGTCAGGCTTGTTAGAAAAATTAGAATTAGTAACAACAAACGCTTGGACCGCACAGACCATGTCACCAGACGGCTTTGTCGGTGCGGGACACGGGGCCAGGTCTACTGCCCGTGCCCCGCATTCTCGTTTCCCGTTTCCGGGAAACCTTCATACCGACGTGGACCTACATAACCCCGGCTAATAGAGCGGGGTCTAACCGGCTGTTGTCGTTGATTCCTTTGGTCCTGCTGGCCTTGTTGCCGTTGCGGCTCCTGCTGGTTCCGCTGGTCCTGATTCCGTTGCCCTTGATTCCGTTGGTTCTGGTCATAGCGACTCCGGGCAGGGGGGTCACCCTCCTGACCCCTGTCTCGGTACTGTCGATGGACATTTCCCCTAGCCTGCTGCTGGCCCTGATCATTCTGACTCAGGTATTGCAGGTAATCCGGGCACTGTTGTTGCCTATGGCCGACCAGGCCGCATTGCCAACACCTGCCCATAGGCGCGCGGGGAGGTGGTCGTTCGTCATTACGTTGGTAACCCTGGTTACGGTTCTGGTTCTGATGCTGGCTTTGCCCTTGAGGCCGCTGTTGGTCCTGTTGGGGTCGCCCCTGCGGGGCGTTATAGCCTCGCGGTCCCTGACTCTGGGCACTAAAGACCATAACAGCCTGTTCTTTATCCAGTTCTACCTGTACGGACTCCACGATATGCAGAGCCCGAGTTATCAGATCGTTCTCCCTCACGTGGGGCCAGAATTGAATGTCGGCCAACGGGGCCGCCATTCTAGAACGTAGATCCGCTTTCAAGCCTCTTTTGAACTGAGCCACCACCTTCTTTTCCCGATCGAAACCAGGTTCGAATGGAAAGGCTTGCACCGCTAGCAAGCGCAGCGCTGCCATATAATCATGCGGCTTTTCGCGCGGTTCCTGGATCCGACTATAAAATTGTTCTGCATATTGTTCTGTAGTAACAGGCAAGGGTTCGTACAGTTGCCGGATCCTAGTCACTAGGTCCTCGAAGGTATCTGGTGGACATGGGGTCATAGACTCTTTGACCTTGTCATCAAGTAAGGTCCACAGAATTCTATACTTCATACCTGCTGGCACGTCGTGAACCTTCACTGTAGTTTCGAAATTCGCCAACCAGCTAGTAAACTTGATACTACCCTGTGAACCTTGAAAGGGTTTAACCCCCTTAAAGCCCTTCAGATATTCGCCCAGATGTTTAAAGCTCTCGTATGAAGAGGGTTCTCGCTGCTCTGAAAGACGTGGTCGTTGCGACCGCTCTCGTCGCGAGGCAGGGTAATCCCGGTCCCGTGAATAGCGCCTAGGACTAGGCGTTCTACGCACGGGTGACGGGGAGTGGTAGCCCCGTGATGGGGTCCTAGACCGCCGCATATCATCTCTCCGCCGGCGGGGTTGCGCCACCGGCGAACCTCTCGCCTGGTCATCAGAGGAGTCCAGATCTACAGTTGGTGGGGCCCGCTGTGGGCTCCCTCTGCGGCTACGGTCCGGCTCCGGGCTCAGCCGCCGAGCTGGCTTAGACTGCCCCATTTGGAACGGGGGAGCCCCTGCGTCTGGATCCATGCTGGGGTTGGGCCACATACGCAATAGCTCCATGCAAACTCGAGGAAAGTTCTGTTCGAGTGCCTCCCATGTTTCGCGCGGGATTTCTGCTATCCACGCTGTAAGCAAGCCTCTGATCACACTATATTCCTGTTCAGTCAGGCCTCTCACCCGGAAAAGGCCAGCAGTATCCGGCGTTTGGGACCGGTGCCGGACCGGTACAGTGGGTTGGTCCCGTAGCGGGACCACCCACGCATCCATGGGTCCGCGTACTTTCGGTTTCCTATCCGGGTCTTGTTCTGGATCACCCCCGTCTGGCCGTTGGCTACTGCTAGCCCGTTTCGGGCGTTTCGACCGTGTGAGGTCGATATGAGCGGTTGAACGATACCGTGGGCCAGACACTGCTGGTTCACTGGGGCCTGCTAGCCCCGCTTGTCGCGAAGGTCCGCCCCCCTCTTGCCGTCGAGACTTAGAGCGGGTAAACGGAGGGAATGGCCGCGCTCCTTGTTGCCTGCGTATGATGGAACTATCCGACCCCAACCGTGGTCGCTGCTGGAATAAATTCAATTCCAGTTGATTTACAAAAGCTCTTAAATCCGAAACATCAGACATACCTGGCACCGGTGCTGCCAACGGATCCTTATCAGGTTCTCTGTCCCGGAGAGTTGAATCAATCCGGGCCAGTTTGAGCCGAAGAAACTCCAGTTGATCTCTAATACTTGCCTGTTCGTCCCACTCCTCGTCGATAACCTCCCCCTGATCGGTGGGTGACAGGAATTCATCGGTTTTCTGTGAGGCCTCATCCTCTTGTTGGTCGTCGTGACCCTGTTCCATGACATCTTCAAATAATTCCCCCCTTTTGGAGGCCTTATTTTTGGCCGAGTCTGATCGCAAGAACGGTCTACTAAGCGCAGCGCTTGTAGAAGCAGGGCCCGCTGAGGCCTGGCTAGACGATGATTGGGTAGAGGAATTCTTACTCAGGGTAGATGGGGGAAATAACCGCCCAAACCCATCTGCGTTCAAGGGTCGGTTGTCCGCCGCGTCACTTGAAGAGGCCGTATCGACCGGCTTGGTCGAAGCCTTTGTCGTTTTCACAGGGGAATGTTGTACAGACATTGATAGAAAAGCCGAGGGAAAATTACAGGAAAAGTAGAATCAACGATTAAACACGTACCGTTAGTTAAAATAGCAAATTAAGTTAAAACAGAGCGATTAAAAGAACAACCAAGTGATTTATACAAGAAAAATACTAGGAGATCAAATCCGAGAAGTCACAACACAAATACACTACTATAATGACAAAAACAGGAAAAACAAGAAGACAACAATAAACTAGAATGAATAAGGAGCAATAAAGGAAAAAGGTCGAAGACTGGCAGCCTAATGTAAAGTTGGAAGGGTATAGGCAACCAAACTTTACGGGTGGAAACTGTGCGCGTATGGAAACGACGAACCTGGAGGAGACTTATGTTCCAGTCGACCTGGGCAGGATCTCGCCAAGAATTAAATAAGCCTAACGAACCACCAAACGAGCTGACTAAAGAGACAAATGACTGCTTAACTACTCAACTACTAAAGAAACTTTGACTAAATTAAATACACGCTCAGTAAATAATTAGCCTACCTAGACTTGGAAATAACTCAAAGTCCTACCTACCGACTATACAATTCTAATAAAAACCTAACTCAGACACCCTAATGGCTCAGCTACTGAGACCACATTTAATAAGAAACAGACAAAGGGAGAGACTCCCGAAATTTGCACAGCAAAGTAAATTTTGACAATAAAGCATTCACCAATAAAGTTTACAAGACAAGGAAAAATTCAGACAAATATAATTCTAGTAGACAACAGCTTTTAGACAAGACATAAGCAAACTTTAAACACATTTACAAAACAGTTTATAAGCATAATTTTAACCCAAAAGAAAGTTTTAAACCCTTCAAAAATACCTACCCTCTCTATAATAATATTTCCCTAAGCCGTCGCGGCTAAACTAAATTACTTGTTATGACGTAATAAAACCTTCTTTCTAAAATAAACAACCATGTTTGGATACTAATTAAACCGGGAATAAAAACTCAATAAAGCACCACTAATTAATTTAGGTCGACCCACGAGGTCGCCTCGGAGTCTAAAATAATAAGAGAAAATAATCAATAACTTACAGATACCCCAATCCAGGCTCCAAAGTGAAAGGCTAAAGGCAAAACACTCAGTGTAAAGAAACGGCCGCACGCTAGGCAGTGAAAAGAGAAGACTGACTAGTTTTTGAAAGGGATGCTGAGAGAGGAGCCTAGTGAATTTTGATTGGCTAGTTTTGAGACCCCCTTTGCAGACGGGATGCTCAGCGAGCATCCAGAAAAACTTCAAAGGACAAACAGCGCCACCTAGTCGCTAAGTGGGCTGAATAAAACACCACATATTTTAACATAGAAAATAATCCAATTCACACCAATTTCAACACAAATTTACACAATTTCACACAAAATATATTTCACACTAAAATTACTACTCTTACTAAAATCTCACATTCAAATAAACTCACTAAAACATACACACAACTCACACATCACAACTCACACATTACAGGGGGGGGGTCACTTTGGTCAAAAATCGATAGTCACGGATTTCCCTCATTTTCACACATAATATGCCTCCATATGTTCTGAAAAACAAGACCAAATATTAGTGTTCGAAATCAAACTGTGACAGAGTTATCCAGGTTCAAAGCTGTAAAACTTGAAAATTCTGGTGATGAGCCCTGCAAGGTCAGGTGGAGACCGAACGAGATCGAGAATAGGATTGACCGATACACCAAATTAAAGCCTTTACTAAGGTAATATTTTACGCCAGACGTGGCTCAAGGCTAGCTATCCAGGCGTTCACAATGCAAGCTTGAGTGCTGCACTGACCTAACTTTGGAGGACTGTCCAGTATAACTTTAACTAGTTTTATCTTGCACAGACAGCATTTTGGACCCATAGTTCTATGAGAAAAGTTGCTCCTCGTTCCATTAGCTATCGATTGATACCCAATTTGTCTATATTTGAAAAAATTTAAAAATTGGCATTTTCCACCTGTAAAGATCAAAGGTGCCGCCACAGCAGCCATGTTCAATATTGACGCATTTGTTTTGGCCACATTATGTGGCAGGCATGGATATATTAATCTGTCAAGTTTGGTGATTTTTTGTCACATAATGAGTGAGAGATTATCAAAAGAATGTGAAAATTATGAAAAATGGCCATTTTTACCAAAATTTGCTGTTTTTGTGGCAAGTTTTTTGAGCTTACTATAGTTGATAGAAACTTGCGAATACTTTCATACGACGTATTTTTATGTGTAGAGTGCAGCTATCTATTGGCCATTTCTGTAGCTTTCGCCAATCGTTCAGGACAAGCAAAAGAGTACTGTAGGTCCTGTTTTTCATAGTCCCAAAACGCTGGATTTTCCAAAATTCTGACTTTAAAAATTCACCAAAAATCCGCCACTCAACAGAATTGCACTAAACTAGATAGCTGCACTCTACAATATGTCCTTGACATATGTGGAAAGTTTCAGCGCTGTATCTTTCATTCAGCGAAAAATTTTTCTGCCACAAACTTTTTAACCTAACTTTTCCATTTTCCGATGTTTAACACATGTCAAGATCACCTTTGAAGGGCTGTACAGAACGACAGAAGCAATATTACGCAAAACGCACTTGTCTTGTTTTGAGGACCCGTAGGGACTACAAAATATGTGAAAATGAGCAAAATTGGAGACGGTCGAAAAATCGGCGAAAAAGTGATCCCCCCTTAAGCGAGAAAATGAATAACCAACCACCAATTCAAAATTTTGCTTAGTCGAGAAAATTTTAGCAGAACAGAACTTTGCCATATTATATACTACTCCGGATTATCTTACAAACTGTTTCAGGCAACATAACATTGTGAGCAAATTTATCTGTATGTCGGCAGGCCACACATTTATTCATGTTAAATCATTCCGCAGGGTTATGGCATACTTCATAATATGCTTACACGCATGCAGGTTTAGACATTTTCTCGGTTAAAGGCAATTCTCGATAAAGCAAATTCTCGGTAAAGCAATTTTCGGAAACGAACAACACAACGCACAAACGGTTTCATTTTCTGCAAACAGAATTTGAAATTTTTCAACAAGTAATTTACTAATTAATCAATTAATAAGTCCAATTAATTTAATTTCAATTAATTGCCAATTAATTACCGGTAGCATTGGCACGTAGAGAAAACTTTCCCTCAATCAAGGGCGCCGTGAGACCAGGCATCCCTTTTTCCAGAATAAAACCGCGAACCTTATTTTCATCGTCTTTTAGTCGACCCCAGACCACAAAAATGTCGGCTATCGGTGAATTTGTGATCCTGAAAACAAGGAAAAACGGTTTTCTAGAAAGGAAAAAATGAGTTAATTTGTAAAGTTCACTCAAGATTCCACAAGACAGTATAGTTCAGAAATTTAGGAAGCTTTACATCACAGTCAAAAATGTAGTAAAAAATGAAAATAAACATAGTAAAAAATAAATTTAATAAAATAAATCATAAGGTTGTCTGAGCTAGTGTTATCCCTTCCTTTTTTGAAAAAAACATCTAAAATCTTACAAAATCCCTATAAAGATCCTCATCAAATCAGATCCAATTTTGTTGCAAAAGTACGTACAATATTTCTCAGTAAGACATTATAAATTTACTTAACCATAAAAATAATACCCGCCCACCCCGTCTACAAATATTCAAAGAAACATCAAAAGGACGCATACAAAAAGCCTGCATAATAATTAACACATACTGAATGACATAAATAACTGGAACCGAAAAAACTGGATATATATTTAATCATATAGAAATAATGAAAAACGCCTGCCTGCAGTCACAAAGGCAAAGCAGCCTTAGTCCGAAACAGGAGAGAGCCAATGGGCGAGGTGCCAATTTTTTGATGGATATATATTTAACAAAAAATGGAAAAATTATTAAATCTACTAACCAAGACTTAGTCCCATTGAGAATATAGCACTGCTTTCCCTGATCCCAATGTGCCTTTGTGGTCATACCGCCCGGATTACTACCATGGTCCGGCTCTGTTAGACCGAAACAACCAACCTTTTCCCCTGATGCTATAACAAATAATTAAAGAACCTGTATAAAAGTGTCGAAAAACAAAACGCCCAGTTTCAAGTACAACACAACACCTAATTTGCATATCTAGCTAGTTGTTACTTAATCCATGTCTTACTTGGTAACACCCCCCGCCACCCCACCCTATGACTGGTCCACCTAGCGACAGTAATTGTAACAGCTACATACTTTACCATTCACTACATACAACTATAATTATTATATACGTATTTGTAGTAATTATTATTAAGTATTAATAATTTCTGTGTAATTCTGATTGAGGACATCATCAACGCACCTAATCCAGGCAAATATTTGTCCTTCTGTTCGGGGCTACCATAGCTGTAGATGGGCCACATGACCAGGGAAGACTGAACACTCAGCGTTGAGCGATACGCACTGTCAACTCTAGAAGAGAAGGTAATAGACAGAAAATACGCAATATATCTAAGTTTTTGAAATAAAAATACAAAAATTCTCAAGTGTGCTCGATTCCAGGAAAACGGTCTTATTAATCTATGACACCTTGTAAAATTTAGAATCAAGCAAAACTACGTACGAGTAAACCTTGTACGTCAGATGAACATAGGCTTAAAAGTGAGGCTGAAAAAATGTGTCAAGACAACAGAACACAAACAAATAACAAACGGATTTTTATTTTCTTTTTAACCTTTCAAAAAGAAGGAGACAGGACCCCCCTGACCCTCTCAAAAGCCGATATACCTTTCAATTTCTCTGGTAATCAGTCCGTAGGCAACCGAGGAGACCCCGGCACACCCGTAACCCTTCAGAGTGGGTCCCAGAATACCCAGACGACCCATCTCACGCAACACGTCCAAATCCACCTCTGAAATAGCACAATAGAATAAGCACAAAATTTAAAAAATCTATTAAAAAATCGAAAATATCCAGGGTGTATTAGGCAGAGGTATAGCAGAGTTTTTGGCGGTTTCTGGCCTCTGAAATAACACAATAGAATAAGCACAAAATTTAAAATAAATCAAAAATCAAAATCAGAAATATCCAGGGTTTATTGGCAGAGGCTTAGCAGAGTTTTGGGGGTATCTGGAAATCCAAGGCACAGCGAAGGGGGAGTGGGTCGAAAGTCGAGAAAAATCTAAAAAAAACTCAACCAAGCCTGGGCCTAGCAGGTTTGGGACGATTTAAGAGGGAGGTAAGATCAAAAATTTAATGGAAATTCTCAACCATCCTCACTGTAGGGGGGTAGATTGATATCATCATCAGGATGACAAAAATTAGTCAGAAAAAAGCCTAAAAATTCTACCATTTTCAAACAGCATAAACATTTAAATCTTTATTTAGGAATTTATACGCTTCCAGGGTGCTCCAAATAAAATTTAAAAGTTATAGGTCCAAAAAAATCAAAGTTTATATATGGCAAAATTGAGTCGGGATGGCCGAGTGGTCTAAGGCGCTGGTTAGAACTTTCAAACTCACGATCGGGGGTTCGATCCCCGGAGGTCACAAAGCTTTCTCGACTCTAGCCAACCCAGCTATCCATCCTTAACTGGTCGGTATATGGGTACCACTACGGTGGGAAGGTAACAGGAGTCTGTGTATAACGGCCGGGCCCCCTTCCACGGATGCAGTCATCATTTGAGGTGACACTCCTGGCTCTACGGCCGAGAATCCGGGGATGAGCACCGGCACCCCATGTCCTGTGGCAAGACGGAGATATCTCCTGCGGTAAACCTTTTTAAAAGGGTTGGGTTGACAAATCCACAAAGGAGCCCAATTTTTTGTACCTTACAAAACTGTCTACATTTTACAAAATTACACCACACTGGTAAGGTAAGGTGTGCATACTTTCATGACGATTTGATTCCAGTATTCTGGGCATCAACTTTTCCTGAGCATACTGGGCCACATTATCGCGTATCGCCCGTTCATCTGGCGTCAGTTGATCGTCTAGACGGAGGGCGTCGCGAAAATCAAAATCACCTAAATCAGAAAACTCTAAAAAATCCTCCTCCAGTTCAAAATTCGAAAGGAATTGAAATAGAAAATACATACATAAAAATGCAGCCATGCCTCAAACAGCAGGCAGATAAGAAAGCATGGGGTCTTATGAAAATATATACCACAAAAATTCATATTCAATCACTGATTACAGTATTCTGGTCTTTAGTTCGGCCAAAAATCCTGAAGACAGAAAATTTCGGTAAGTTGACCTCTCAGAGTTGGCAGTCGGGTCAGGGTCTTACTCTTAGTAGAATCCGGGTCCATAGTAAATGTTTGAAATTGAAAGAAATGTTTCAAAACTTACATTACTGAGTCAAAAATAGATGTTTAGCACGGATTATTGATACTATTATTATCAGCTACTATGATTATCGTATAGCATCGAAAACTTACAACTATTAATTTTACTGGGTTTACTTTACTGGGAGGGGGGGCGCCTTCTCCCCCACTTTTCGGGTCCCCCCCACTCGGCCCGCGCCCCCACTTTTTTGAGCTCCCCCAAACACTATAAGGTGCCCAGAAAATGCCAAATTTTAAGGACCTTTGGTCAAAAGTTTCAAAACGTTTTAGGCTTCGCCGGAATTTTTTGGTCAAAAATCGGCTATTTTTGTACTCAAACTCAATTTTTGAGCACTTTTTAGCATAGTTATAGCAGTGTATGTAGAAACAGACTATTTTTTACTGTATTTTTGGCATTTTCAGACTATTTTATTCCCCCCTCCCACTTATCGACCTCCCCCCCACACTCTCCCCACCCCCACTTTTTTCGGCTAAAATAGACCCAGAACTTTTGTATTCTGACCGTTACTCAAGATTTTACATCAAGAAAATGAGGTAAACGCGGGCCAGCAGGCGGATCCACGAAGGATACAAGGCATTAATCATAGAGAAATAATGAAAAACGCCTGCCTGCAGTCACTAAGGCAAAGCATTAGTCCAAAACAGGAAAGAGCCAATGGGCACTGTGAGCGCTCTTATCCAGGGAGAACTAATCCATGGAGATCCTGCCTGATTGTCCTGCCAGTTTTGTAGTGGAAAATGGCCATTGGCTCTCTCCTGTTCGGACTAAGGCTTTGCCTTAGTGACTGCAGGCAGGCGTTTTTCATTATTTCTCTACGTTACTCAAGTTTTGTTTGACGCGACTGCTAACCGGATTCCGGGTTCGGGTCCGAAAATTTGCCAACTCTGCGCCCATCCCCGATGTCATATCGATAGCAATGCATGCATACGTATGTACCTCCCGCTGTGGAACACTGTCTAGATAATAGAGTAAAGGAATTTCTCAGCAGTGATTTCACGGCAACCCCAGTCATGATAATTCAACCCAAAGAAATAACGAATGTCTATTCTTCCCTGAAATAGTAAAATTCAGATTAGTAAAATCAGACAAAAATAAATGCTTGTTTTACTACATGATGCCTGAGTATTTTGGTCCGAACCCGACTAGAATAAGTTTAAAACTACACCTGGATGAAACCCTGGCTGTTTAATAGAACAAAGCTTCTAAGGGAGGAAGTTCTTTAACAAATGCTAAAAACAGCTCGTTTCAGTGCTCTGCTAAAGAATCAACAATTTTTAATTTAAATTTAAAGTTAAAATTGTTAAAACAACACTAATGTGCCTAAAAGGCCTATGGCCTAAAAATGTTGTTTCAATAGGCGATTTCAGTTTCAGTCGGCGGCCTAAAATAATTTCAGTTTCAGTTTCAGGTCTACTCAATAACATAGTTTCAGTTTCAGTAACTGAAACAACACTGATAACGAAACTTTAAAACATATACACGCGGACACCCAGTGAAATGGTGAACTCTAGTCGGGTTTCCAAACTCTGTATCCAGAAAAAACTAGCGCAACAAGAAAGGAACAAGTTGAGTTCTGCCCTTTGGCTTACCCCATTTTCGAGATTCTACTTTGGACCCCGGGCAAGTGCAGTTTAGAATTAGATAAATTATTCTCTCTTGTTGGTTCAGGAATTGAATAACAATTGCGGGAAAGACTACCACGGGTTTCTGGGGGGAAAGGAAGGGGACAAGAACCAACCTAAAGCCCAAGTTACGAGTTCTTATCTCTCTGCTTCCGTGGTGGTGTAGTGGTTAGTACGCCTTACTACAGTCAGGGAGGCCCAAGGTTCGAATTCCGGCAGAGCCAAATCTGTACACGACATTAGACAAAATTTTCGGAGTGTTCCCCGCTCCTACATATTCTCCACAGAAGCAAGCTCAGTTGTGCAACAAGCTAAAGACTAAATTTCCGTTTGGAAAGCTTTCCTTCCTATGCCTCTGTAAGTTACTATAGATTTGTCAAGTTTTGCTCAGACAACTTATTTTGCTAACGTCCGCGCAAATGTCAACATTAAAGTGGGCAGCAAAACCGGGGGTGCGCATAGGCAACGAAATTGCGACCTAGCTCCAAGTCAGGTCCCACGTATAAGGTAGCTTGAGATGGGGAACGGCTCTGAAAACGGAATTGTTCGAAAAACTGACAATATTTCGCGAAAGCTCCCTTGAGAACATCACAAGTCTGTTCTCCAACAATGCCAAGTTAGAAATAAGATCTTCAATTCTGTGAGTTTAAATAAATTTTCAACTGCATTCGCCATTAATTCTCCAAGATATATATATTTCAGCGAATTTTTCTTTCTGTCGCTGCTGTCACAAAGTTCTACAAGCCCGCGAACTAAGCTAAAACAAGACCTTCCGAAAGGTACTCTAGACTAAGTTAGAAAAATATTAATAAGGGGGGGGGTACAGTTCTATGCTGTGCTGTTAAATGTCTGCATTTAACAGCTTGTTTTTAATTAATATAATTTTGATTAATTAATTACAATCTTTAATTCATATTCTAGTTCTGTTTAATCCCTTAAATGGTGTCTGACAACTCAAGACAACTACAGGCCACTCTAGCAAAACTATCATCCTACAAGAAAGCACACTAGAAATCTGTCTTTAATTTAAATATCATCCACAATACACAGCAAAACAATCCATCTACAGAAGATCTCTACATAAGTGCAGCATCACAAATGCTCAACTTGCACAACTTTAATACACGACTTTGCATGACAAAGTTATTGCATAGGATTGGCACACAACAGCTAAGCTAACAATACACAGACAATATTTTTGATTCTAGTGCTAAAACAACAGAAATTTAGAATCACAAAACCACAACATAGTAAAGTTGACACAAACTGGAAAGATATTGAATAATTGAAATCAAACTTTTCCGTTAACTACAAATTAACGGAATGTTGTTGGGTAAATATAAATCTAGGCTGAGGATTTTAGGCAAAAATAGGGGGGGGGGGGTAATAATCAATAGTGGCGAAGGGACTAAAAATACGGGACAAAATGGGCAAAAAATAGTAAAAACTAAAAATACAGTAAAATTAGCCTGTTTTGCACATATTATAGGGTAAAGGTAGGGAGGGTAAAGGTCGAGTGGGAGGATCCAAAAATTGGGGGGGGGCAGTTAAAACCCTAGATCTATAGGTATCACAAAGCTAAAAACAGGAATTGACTGAGGAATTAAAAATCTTGTTCTAACATTTTACAAGCCAAATACATGAAGCCGAGGCTTGCATAAATATAATCAGAGAACCCAAATCTAAATACATACAGACAGTCTATTTGCAGTTTCTACGAAAACTAATCGCGAAAATACAGTTTCTATTAGGCAGTGGGGATTGGAGAAAACCAACACCAAAAAGTCGTCATAGGCATTCTCAGTGAACGTCTGCAGTCACTCGGGCAAAATTACAGGGGTATTAGATCACTGAATATTTTCAAGTGACCAGTATCTCTAAAAGAAATCGACTCCAAATAGTCAGAAAAATCAGAGGGGGGGGGGGAGGGGGTTGTCGGAAATCACCCAACCGAGGAAATAAGCTGTTGCAGTTCTTCGTCTGCACCAGTGTGGCGGCCTGAGGGGGGCTGGCCGAAAATCATCAGGTCCGGGTCTTCTAGGCCAGACTTGACCAGATCAAGAAATTGGGCCACCTGGTGTTCATCGAGAAGACGTTGGTCATAGGCTACGTTGATGGAGAATCTGGAAAAGTAGAGTAAATTATTAGAAAATAAAGTAAATTATTGTCTAACTGTCCAAAAATCTATTTGTAGAACAGCAGGAACCATCCTAAATATAATAAATATTTGAAGTTGATAAATAATAAACACACGATAACGATAATGAGATAAAGAAATAATGAAAAACGCCTGCCCTGCAGTCACTAAAGGCGAAAGTCTTAGTCCGAAACAGGAGAGAGCCAATGGGCGCGGTGAGCACTCTTACCCAGGGAGAATTTATATTCCCTGGAGCTCCTGCCTGGCTGCTGATTTTATCTTTTTCATTTTTTATATTTTGATACAAACAGACAATAAATCATACTTTTTCGTTGGCACAGCCGGCCTGTCCTGCAGCGTAGCAGCAGCCACATAGTAGGATTTAGCGTGAACTTCATTCGATTTTGATGATTGACTAGATTCGGTTTTCAGCGTAGTCGTCAAAGTTCCATAGCCAGGTTGCAGACCGCTAACAGCTAGAGCCAAGGTTTCGCCGGCACTTAGGGCAGGTCGGCATTCGACTACGGGCGTTTCGCTTAGGTCATACACACTGTAAAATGCAAATACTGGCCATAATGATAAGCAACAGTGGTATATTACAAACGCTAAGATTCAGCCTAAAAATAGAAAATCTCCAATTTTCGGGGAGGTAGGTGGTTCTATGACCTTTGGGGTTTCCCTACTCTATTCTCGTGTACCCCTGCAGATGTCTAAAAACAGGTTTGCCCAAAATCGATAATTTTATATACCACTTAGACAGAATTTCTGGCAACCTACATTAAGTATTTAGTTTAGCTACAGCCGAACTATATAAAAACAAAGCTATTTTTGACGTACATAGTAGAAGATATTTAAATTAAAACAGTAACTATGAATAAAAATGAAAAAAAGAAAAAACAAAACTGACACAATATTTCCCAGAGACTGACCGGACCCGGACGAACCAGCTTCAAGTGATGCCTAAATAATAAAATCAAAAGAATTCCTCTCCAAAACAAAATTTATGAATTTTCAAAAATGCATATACTAGGTAGGAACGGGGAGATAAATTGTCAAAAAAACAGTAAATACCAATAGTACACAAGTAAACCGCAAGCTATGCTTTAGTTTGTTAACATAAAAATAAACAAAACACTTATTGCATTCTCAAGAAAAAACATCCAGGCTGCGAAAAAGAATCAAAAATAGCATGAGGATATTATTACAGAAGCCCTCAAAAATTAATACCAGCTTTTCCTCTCTTACTACTGAAATTCCGGGTATTTTTACGGCCCCCCAATTATTACCCAATTATGCCAATAAAATTTTTCGGCTTCGCGTGCCCCCCCCGCCCCCAAACCTGAAAAATAACGTCCAGTAAAATTTCATTTATAGTACACTTCAATCAATCTTCTAAATCATACCATTCGATGTCTGTAGATTTCCGTGACACCCTTGGACTCTAGGAACTGTAGGTGGGCTTGCTGTACGATGCCCTCAGCATCACAACAGGACAGTCGCACAGAGCAGCTGGCCAAATGGCGTGCTGTAGCACTGTCCGGGCCCAGGGATTGGACGTTCAGGCCAGGTGTGAGCTACAACAGAGTATTACAGTAAAAATGTCAAAGCAAACAATGACACAGCACACACACACACACGCGCACACAAACAAAATGAGACGCCGAGAAAACGCCAAATTTTAAGGATTTTTGGATTAATGGTAACATTTTCACAGAAAATAATTTCTGGCTTCGCAAAATTATTCCCCCGCCCACTTTTGGTCTTCCCTCTCACAACTGAAGGTGGGCCTCAGGGGGCAGTAGAACAGCCTCCGTGGGAAATCTGATGGACCTGGACCGACCCCATCAAATATCTCCTGTATCCTAAAAATCCATAAAAATCTTGCCTGACAAGGCTGATATTATTCGGTGATTTAGATTTTGAACATATATAAAATGAGTAAGGACTAGTAAGTACATTTAAAACTCTTATGATATTGGTCATACACTAGCCCATTCCGAACAGTATAATTCAAGCATATTCTTAATCGGATAAGTTCTGCTGGTTGTGTCAAAACAGAAACACATAACATTAGTTATAATTGTATTACATTACAAGTATAGGTTGCGTAGTCGCATACAAATTAATGTCCGAAATTAAAAACACGGGGAATCTAATTATATCTTACTCGAAGTGCCATTGCGCAGGCCTTCAAAACCACATCAATCAGCTCAAACTTTGCACCACTTTCTAAAACAAAAAGACTTTCTACTGCAAAATACTAAAGTACGTAGGTACACATAAATAATCTCATAGACGAATTTACCACATTTATCGTATGTAGGCTTACATATACGCAAGCAAAAATTTTTCAAACTTTTGGTGTCCCAGTTCAATTGAGAAAGACATAAAATAAAATAAGTAATGAAAATGCTCCTCCGGAGCATGAAAAAGTAATATGGGCGGTGGTGAGGTTCTAAAATCAAGAGAGGACTAGTTTTAAAAATGTTTAATATGGGGCCACTTTTTGGGGGTGGTGTAATGACAAAAGTTGATCGCCTCGCCAAGGGCTTTCATTTGATACCAAACTTGACCACTTTTGAAGACTTTCATTTTTGACCCACACCGGACCCACTGTGTGTGGGGCACCCACCCACAGGTCGGTGGGGCCACTTTTTGGGGGTGGTGTAATGACAAAAGTTGATCGCCTCGCCAAGGGCTTTCATTAGATACCAAACTTAACCACCTTTGAAGACTTTCATTTCTGACCCACACCGGACCCACTGTGGGTGGGGCACCCACCCACAGGTCGGTGGGGCCACTTTTTGGGGGTGGTGTAATGACAAAAGTTGATCGCCTCGCCAAGGGCTTTCATTTGATACCAAACTTGACCACTTTTGAAGACTTTCATTTTTGACCCACACCGGACCCACTGTGTGTGGGGCACCCACCCACAGGTCGGTGGGGCCACTTTTTGGGGGTGGTGTAATGACAAAAGTTGATCGCCTCGCCAAGGGCTTTCATTAGATACCAAACTTAACCACCTTTGAAGACTTTCATTTTTGACCCACACCGGACCCACTGTGGGTGGGGCACCCACCCACAGGTCGGTGGGGCCACTTTTTGGGGGTGGTGTAATGACAAAAGTTGATCGCCTCGCCAAGGGCTTTCATTAGATACCAAACTTAACCACCCTTGAAGACTTTCATTTTTGACCCACACCGGACCCACTGTGGGTGGGGCACCCACCCACAGGTCGGTGGGGCCACTTTTTGGGGGTGGTACAATGACAAAAGTTGATCGCCTTGCCAGGGGCTTTCATTTGATACCAAACATGACCACTTTTGATGCCTTTCATTTTTGACCCACACCGGACCCACTGTGGGTGGGCGCTGTGGGTCAGGGGTCACATCCACCGATCTCGGCACTATGCTCTTCGTGTTCAGCGACCCCGATTTACTATATATGGGTACCACCCCAAGGCCGAAAAACGCCATTTTTAGTGACTTTTAGGCCATTTCTAGTAAAAGTGGGACTTAGAAACTTTTCGCCCAAACAGGCCAAAAAAATGCAAAGTTTGGGCCCACCTCCTGAAAGCTACAGAGCGAAATTAAAAAATCCCCCTCGTTACTTTGTGCGCATAGTCCGAAATATTCAAATAAAATAAACCAAACCGATCTAGCTGCTAGCCTGTGAAAAAAAGTAGATTTCAACCGAAGTGCCAAAATAGCGAAAGTCCGACTTTGGGGCCTTGGCACAGAGCCAAAGTTGGCCGGGTGCCAAAATGACCTTCGTTTGGTAGCATGGGGGATACTGTCTACCAACATATCATAGTAGCATTGGACCAAAATGCCCACATCGTTCCAACACTTCGCTAGAAAATGCACTTCCAATAAGCGTTATTAACCGAGAAAAAAAACCGCACGGTAACTCTCGCCTAGTGCAAAATTTCGAAGTTCCGAATTTTAACGAAAAGTATGGTGGTACTTGTAGTACTACTCGAGTACTTTACGATGGTAACATTTTTATCCCTCCCGGACCTCTAATTAGCTGGCACCAGGCCAACACTGTCTCCAGAGGGCCGCGCAGACGCCTTTATACCCATATTATGTAGGGGCGCTATCGCGCCCCTACATAATTAATTCTATACAGTACATTCAACTTGAAACTGCTGTCTTTACTGGGAAAGGCATCAAGAAAATGAGCTAAACGCGGGCTAGCAGGCGGATCCATGAAGGATACAAGGCATTAGTCATAAAGAAATAATGAAGCCCATTGGCTCTCTCCTGTTTCGGACTATGGTATTGCCTTAGTGACTTCAGGCAGGCGTTTTACATTTTTTATGTTTATAGTTTTGAAGATGGTGGCTCCGGACCTAATCCTCACAAAAATTAAAAATTTTCCAAAAAAAGGGGGGGGCAGGGTGTCCGGTAGGGTTGGTTTTTTCCGGAAAAAAAAGATTGCCGGAAAAACCTTTTTTCCGGTTTTTCCATTTTTCCCTTTTTTCCGGTCACTCAAAAATTACACAATGTGCTAACAGTTGCGTTATTTCATGTTTTTGCATACACAGAAGCAGTTTTCACGATATTTAGTAGCCCCACAGGGTAATGCAAATTACACAAGCGCTTAGAAAGGTTCCAGTATTGATTATAGGAATCAAATATTTTCAGCGGGTGACGCTGTAAAGCAACGGACAGGTGACTTCTTTGGTGACCTTGGCGGCTCTACTAGACCTAGTGTGTTGTTTTCGTAGGTAACGCGTCTCGTAAAGTAAACAATTCCAGATATTTTAGCAGTTTTGGTTGAACACTCCACGGTAGGTATGGAATTATTAACTCTACCTGGGTTACGCAATCATTTTCACATTCCAAGGGAAAAAATGTTAAATCCCAAAATTATCTCAAATTCCTGAATATCGTATTCTTACCTCATTAAACACTATTTTTGATAGTTTCTTAATGTACTAAGGTCACAAATTAACTTTCAGAACATGTCCCGAATATTTTTCCATTTTTTCCGATGCGTCGAAAAAACCCAAATACAATTTCGTAAGACTTAACATACCCCCACCTACTATGACCCATGGAAAAGTTTGTAAATAGTGTGAAATTGCTGGAAAAGCTCATAAAACATGATACTTCATTGTAGAAATCGTCAAAACAACGTTAGGAATATTTTTCCATTTTTTTCCACACCATCGGAAAAAATGGAAAAAAACGGAAAAATCCTTTTTTTCCCAGTCCTTCTCTCCTTCCAGTCCCATCCCTAGTGTCCGGACCCTTTGGAATTTGGATACACCCCTGAACTGCCCAGTAATTATGCAGCGTGCAATGTCCGCTTACCTTTCCACTGCGCAATACACTGTTCCAGCAGTGTCATTTCTACAGTGACAGAGCTATGGGCGTGGGGGATGGATAGCTAAAAAATAAGCAAACATCCAAACAGACTTGATAATGAAAAACAGAAATTCCTGTGCTCCAAAAATCCTCCAAAATTTCTATTTGCAATGAAACTGGCTAATTTTGAAGGATTTAAAAAACCCATCCCATGAAGAGATGATGCAGTTTATAAAATAAAGGTTCAGACTCCAAAAATTACGGAATTCTGTTAATACAAGTAACAAAAATGCTCCGCACAAAAGGGGATAATATGCGTGTTGGGCCTATGTCTATATCCTTTAAATTCTGGTTGAGAAAGGCATAAATCCGACACAGCAACCTTTGGTGGATGGTTCCATGTCAAAAGTTGCTCAGCTCACTTAGGCCTTTCATTTGATACCAAATTTGACCACATTTGAAAAATTTTATTCTAGACCCAAAATTGCTTAAGTCCCCATCCCACCTCACCACAGCATTCTACAGCCACTTTCATTTCATACAAAGTTTTGGGAGGCTAGGCAAAGCCTACTATGGACATCCAGGAAGCAGTTTCCGACTTGACCCTCCCGACGGTAAAGTGGAACCAGCCCAGCAAGATGAGTGGGTCTGACGGTAAAACTGACTGCGGGAATCGATTCTCCGTGCCAGAAAACCATTGTATGGAAGATATCAGCTTTCAAAGTTGAATAGATAGCGAGAAATTTCGATTTTTCATTTTTCGAATTTTCGCCATTTTTGACGGGGCGCTGTGGTCGCTAGGGAAGTGATAGAGAAACGCAACCTGGACCGTTAGTTAGTTCAATATATGTAATTTCTGAATATAAAAGGAAATCAGCTCCAGCTCGTAACGTTCGACCTGAGCGACGACCACAAAAATGGTCACTTTTCGCTATGAGCCGACTTTGTGGCGCAGCTGCGGCGCAAAACTAGTTCGGATTCTTAAATTCTTTAGAGGGTACTACTAGACCCTATAGCCCTTTAGGTTGGACCACCGCTGCAGTTCACGTGAAAGCGGCGAACATTATGTACAATACAACCATCAAATAGGAGAAACCGGGAAGAAAAAAAAACATCGCCGCCATAACCAGTCCGGGGCGCAACCTTTTAACGGTAAGTGATACGGGGTTGAAACTTCCCAGACATACTAAACTCGATGTGCTCTACAATTTGCACATGAAATCTGCACAGGATCTGTCTCCAGCCACTTTTCACACATATTATAGGGGACGCTGCCGCGACCCCTATGATATCTTATATTGAAGGAAGGGGGAGTAACCCCCAAAACTTTTTGGGCTCCCCCCCATAAACTCACAAATGCCTTGAAGACGTCGATTTCTTAGGATTATAAATCAAAACAATTGCAAACATGTCAGGCTTGACACCCCCCCGTCCCCTGGCTTATTTTTACTGGGAGGGAGGTGGGCCCCCCCACATTCCAGGTTCCCCCCCCCCCCCATTAGCCAAAAAATTGCCAGATTTCACCATTTTTACCCTAAATCTTAAGTAAAGAATAAACACCTAAAATTAGTCATGTTTTAGCGAGTTTTCGCCATTTTTACACCAAAAACGTAAAAATTTGCAAACTTTTTTCAAAAATATGCCCCCCCACTTTTGGTGATCCCCCCCATCGATGGGGGGGAACTTTGAGCCCCCTATGTCGCCCCCTCCCCATAAATTTTGGCCTAAAAATAAGCCAGGTCCTATCGCGATTTGAAGGAACAAAAATTAAGGAAGAAGATAGATAAAGAGCAAAAATCAAACAATTAACGACATCTGTGCGTATTTTTTTACTTTTTAATAGCATATATTTTTGTAGTTTTTAGGAAGAAAAAACCTTAACGCATTTCGATTTTTGCAGAAAATTCCTATTTACGCCTACAAAAGCATTAATTTTCTGAATTTTTCTGGAAAAAGACACAAGTCACAGAGGTCAAAATAAGACAAGACTAGACGAAAATTTTTTGACAAAAAAAGGACAATTTCTTCAACTTTGATGGAAACTCCAAGCTCCGGTGTAGCAAAAACTCCACAAGAAGAGAGGGGGGTGGGGGGGGGGAGGAAAATCAGTCGCCAGTTTAAAAGACAAATGAAACATAAAAGAAAGCCTCTACAACAAGAGACTATTCCACCAGACCCACCTTAGAGACAGCCAAATTCTGCCCATAGGCACGCTGCTCAGCGGATAGCGGCACATCCGTATGACCGGGAGTTGGCGCCCGGCCCAACGAAAGGACCTCTAGTGGGTGCAGCATTCTAACCAGGCTGGGACTTGGGGCGGGGGGCAGAGATGGGGTTGGGGCAGTTGTAGACGGTGCTGAAACATCGGGCAGAACCGGCTTTAACCGGTTGGCCGTGATGTACTGCAGCACATCACTGAAATCGAAAAAAAGCAATGACAATATTATAACGTCGAAACAAGCATTACTGGACAATCCAAACGAGCCAAAGTGTTCAAAAATGCTACGAGTTCCAGCTCGCAAGCATAGCGGACAAATTTCATTGAAGTGATGGGTCCAATTAGTGGAAGAGGGGGGGGTCAGCCGTTAGCGAAACAGCGCATAGTGTTTGCTCTGCCCAGAAGTGGCATACTCTTATCATTATGTACTCTTGCAGACACTAACACAGAGAAGAGAAAATAGCTCAACCATCCAGCTCAATGTGTATACCTGTATACCTTTTAAGTAAAGCTCCTTTAGGTCCAGACGGTTTCAACTTAGACAAATCATGAATGGCATACAGATGCAAGAGTAGCCGAACGGCAGGGCCCTGTAGTCGAATTGAGGACGACTGCGCAGGGGGCCTACAACAAAGAAAAACATTATTAATTTGATTGAAATCGTGTCTGATTTTTGAGCTATTTGAAGAACACAAGCATAGCGCTCGAACTGGGTTTGATTCACTAGGGCACAATTTACAAGGGGGGGAATAGGGTTTAAAAAAGTTTCAACATTAAATATGGATAGACTAGAAACGTCATGACTGTTTGCGAGCGTTTATAAACCTAGTTTTCATTTCGAATTCAATTTAATTAAACAAGCAACAAATAACCGTCAAGCCACGACACATTTTTAAACGTTTGTTAGAAACCATGTCGTCATTCAACTAGTCACAGAAAGAAGGAGAAAAAATATTGTCTAGAAACAGAGAAAAAATATCGAAATAGAGAGATCTTGTGACAATTCCTACAAGACAGCTTCCAGAAGAGATTACAAAATCCTTTGTTAATAAAAAAAGGGGGGGGGGAGGAGAAGACATGATCATTCAATTCAATCTCGATGTCTAACCCAAGCAGGCACAATAAGAGGGGGTACTTAGAAGAATCCGGATACAAAAATATAAAAGTAATCTCCCAAATTATGGCAAGACAATCCACAACGTACATCAAACGAATTATACACTCAAACGACAGAAAAGCCAAGACAGTGGGAGTTACGTAATCCGACTAAAAACTGAAGAAAATGAACCGAAACACAACAACAACTAATCGAACCAAAGACACTCGCAAACCAAGATTCCGAAAATTACAACTTATGCAGTCGAAACGACCACAAACGGGGGAAGGAAAGTACAGCAACACTTGGATGGATGGATGGATGGAATGGACTAACCGCCCCACAGTACTTAGAATCAAAATCACGTACTGTGGACCCACCTCTGGATTGCATCAGTATGCCCCTAGGTCCCTACTACTCACACCAACAGTAAAGTATATATACGCATGTGTATACTTAGAAAGCAGCATCAAAAATAAACAAAAGTAACTCCACAAGGTCTCCTCAAAGCCCCTCATAAAGATGCAATCCACAGCGATGACTCACTATATGTATAAAACCAATTGACATACTAATGTATATATAAGTAAGTTTATACTTACATTATACATATATAAAGCGTATACGCTTTATGTTAATTTAAGGACAATTTCCAAAATTGTAATCAAGTGGGATTCGCCATCCCAAGTAGGCTTTGAAAAAAACAGAATTGTTTCACATGCACTAGCGTAGATAGGGGGGGGGGCGGGGGGGGGCGCAGCCGCCCCCCCCCCCCCCCCCCGAACTTTTATCCAAAAAGCGTCCGCGCGCAGCGCGGACGCCAAAAATGCAATAAAAAATTTTCAGAGGGGGTAGGTACCCCCTCGAAAAAGTCGACCGCCCCCCCCGAAATTTTTTCGTACCTACGCTACTGTTCACATATATACGCATAAAAATGAAATAAACATTTTTTGTATAAAAAAGAGATGAAAAAACTGAAGCTTCGTATAGTCAGAATGCAAATTACAAAAGTGGCTTTAAATAGGAAAAAGATTGTATATATATATATATGTCTTCAAAATAGAAAATCACAAAAGACAAAAATATCAAAAACAAAAAACTTTTTGTATCTACGACACAAATGTCATAGATACGAAGTCATTACGCTGTCCCCTGGCGTCGATATCCTGCATCCTATTCTACCTACCCCGAAACTAAGGACCCCAGCCAGCACGAGCAACGAATTGCTTTACAAGAGAGGCAAAGAAAGTGTAAGATAAAGTCAACAGAATAAAGCAAATCGTTGGACCTTGCTCGTAACTGGATAGACTGCAGCATACCTGTCCATTCCATCCGGGGAATCCCTGGGGCCATTTAATAATAAAAAACCGACATACACAACCACCTAAGAGCGGGGCAAAAGTGAAACAGCCAAGTCACTGCTGGGTCCACAGCTACAGGAGTTTATAATAGATTAAGGAAAACAAATACTAAAGTACAGATAGGGAACGGTTAGAGGTGCACATAGGTTAGTACCTTTAACGTGCACCAGACTCAATTGAAAAATCCATCTTGCCAATATATTAGTTATAACCCAAAGTCAAACGCATTATATATATATATATGATAAAGTTTGGTGTTAAAAGGTGAGATAGTTAGATTTAAAATTTTTTGAAATCACCCCCGTATAAAAGAAAGCAAATTTGGTTTATACTCCTGTAATTTCCTTTTAAATGTAGATAAGGAATTCGAATTTACCAAGTTATCAGGCAGAGAGTTCCACATATCACAAACTCTTGCGAAATAAAACGTTTTCGTATGTGTTCTGAGAAATCTATGTTGTTGCAGCTGTAACTGGTGTCTTCTCACATCCATAAAGTGCGCATAACTGAATAAACAATCAAATGGAACATCAACAAGATTGTAAACAATTTTATACAACATACACAAATCAGCCATTAATCTACGCAATTCCAAACTGTCAAGGTTTAATGCAGTCAGCCTATCCGAATAACTTAGCTGAGTCAACCCTGGAATTCTCTTAGTATATGTACGTTGAACTGATTCCAAAAGACGAACATCCTTCAGATAACCGGGGCTCCAAACCTAAGCTGCATACTCTAACAGTGGTCTAACATACGTTATAAACATATTTTTTAGAAAAAGCGTATCTCTAGTTTTGAAAACACGATAAATTAGAGCAGAACACTGTGAAGCTTTAGAACGGATTTTAGAGCAGTGTTGGGAGAAATCAAGTTTTGGGTCAATTAATACGCCTAAATCCTTTACATTTTCCAAAGACGAAATTTCGCTGCCAAGCAAACGGTATTTATGGTTAAGAACGGAAAAATCGACTCGTGACCTAGTCGGAATTAACCGCAGACTGCCACATTTAGGAACAGAGATACGCAATTGCCAGTCAGAAACCCATTGACATATACTATCCAAGTCCTCCTGCATTTTAAACTGACAATCCAAAGAAGTCACACATTTATATATTTTGGCATCATCCGCAAACATTTTTATAGAACTATGCTTCACAACATCCGGAAGATCGTTTATGAAAATCAGAAACAATAAAGGGCCGAGCACAGAACCTTGTGGCACACCGCTTCTAACTCACTTGAAAGAACGTTTACAAACACAGCACACTGGGAGTTCTGATTTTCCAAAGCACGCACGGCAATCCTCGCAGTGAGAAATACAAAAAGGGGAAAAGAAGAAAATTATCGGATTTTTCACAACGAACAAAACACAGCACACCAAAATCTGCACACCTAAACAGTGATCGACACACGACACACACCCACACCGACATAATTACGTATTACCTCCTACGAGACTGAGAAGGTAATGTCTGCAAAGCAGCTGAGGATGGAAAAGATGGTGGTAGATTTGAAGTAGAGTCGTCGGTACTACGGAAATTCTTCGCCAAGGAAACTTCGGAAACTTCTGCCTTGTCAGTACTAGTTGACGTCAACGAAGAGAACTGCTGGGGGGAGGAAGTCTTAGAAAATTGCTCCGAGGGGGCAGTAGTTAGTCCAAGGTTGGCCAACAGGCGACGAAGCCAGGCTAGAAACCGAGAAAGCGGCCAAAGGGCAGAACCACTAGAAGTAGATGTTGCTGCAGAAGCTGTAGTGGTGGTAGTAGTAGTAGTAGTAGTGGTAGTGGTAGACAGATGAGGTCTAAAAGTACAAGAGATGAAGTCGAAAAGCAACTCAAAATCAACCAAACAATCCTAGCACAGACTGAAGACCCGAAAAATCACCGGAAACGGAAGAAGCTGGCAAATGCGTGCCACCTGGCTGTGACAACAGCTTTAGAAGTGGAAGATGGTTAACGTTAAGGTTCAGGCGGCAAAAATGGGGGGGGGGAGGGGAATCCCAGAGCAATGAAAAATGCATTATGCGAGCTTAAGATTCGAGAAAGCAAGCCATTGTATTAAGGAAATTAAGGAAATTATTGTATTGTATTTGTATGCACAAAGTGCAAACTAATGCTCAGTCGAAACATTTGTGAACTACAAATTGTGCACTAAACTTCCGTGGACTAACAACAGAGCAGCGGCCGGGGGTAAGGGTATTTACGTAGTCAGAGGATATTAAAAACATCTAGTTTATTTAAATTAAATTTCTACTTAAAATTTAAATGTAAACAGCAAATGACATATGTATAAGCTAGGCCGCACCCAGGGAGAGGGTCTAGACCCCCCTTTTGGGATGACAAAATGGTAAATGTTTGCTATTTTTATGGCAAAAACAGCTATTTTTAGAAAAATTTCGCACCCTAGGCGTGATAATTCCATTTTTGCAAAAATAAACGTCCAATGTACTGGTTTTGGCAAAAATGCAAAAAATCTTCAAGAGGCCCCAGACCCCCGTTGCGTTTTACCTTGGACCTTTCAAAATCCTGGGTGCGGGCCTGTTATAAGTAATTTACGTAGAAAGTTGACTTGCAATAAAAATTTATCGATGATTCAATTGATCAACAGCTGTTTTTAAAGCTGGAATGCGTACAGGATCCCTCAATAAAGTCAAAGTTTCCCACACTTAAGCCTACAAAATTGATCACACACGTAAAGCCTACGCTAAGCCTGTAGAAAAATTCAATAGCACAGCCAGCAAATCCACAATCTTCAACCTTTTTAACAAAGATAGAAAATGAAGGAAAAGTGGGTGGAAGAGAAAGCCCACTCCAGTACCGTATTATGCCAAACAGTGGCCCACCCAATAAAACGCCCATGGGCGTTTTTTCGGGGGGTGGGCGCTTTTTTGGATTTCTCAATGCTCACTTTCATGACTTAGAAAACTAAAAGTTTGTGAATAAAGTTGTCACTGTTTAAGCTATTATAACGCTTATACCTAATCAATCTTCGGTTCTTTGGATAGACATATTATGAGCAACTGACACGTGCCGAGCAGCTTGTCCGTAGAAATGTATCGAATTTGTGGAAAATTGGCAAAGCTGTAATTATAAGACGGTTTCCAAAATATAGCCCATGGGCGTTTTTTCGGGGGGTGGGCTTTTGGGGGCCTTTCGGTTTTTTGGATTACAAAAATCAAATCTGAAATTGCCGATTCCGAAAAAACGCCCATGGGCCACTGTTTGGCATAATACGGTACGTAAGTCAGTGTGTCCCACAACAACACAAAACCATAGGGTACGTAGGTATATTGCGACTTACGCAGTCACAGGTGCTGGCTGCGATTTTGCGGCGCTCTGCGGCTTAGTGGCGGGTGAAGCAGGCGAGCTGGATGGGGCAGTACTGGGGACGGGGGTGGGAGCGGTCCCTGCCTCAATAGGCTGGGCAGCCACACTGGTCAAATCTTCACCTTCTTCTGCCAGTAGGGCAATCACTGTGCCCACGGGGATATCGGGGGCACCCTCTGCAACCTACAAAAAAAAGAACAAAAATAACGAATAGAGTCGCGGCTAGAATAACTGAGAGGAGACAAAAATATGAGGGGAAACAAGCCTCAATACAGACTGGGTGTGCTGTAAAATCTACAAGTACAATGAGATTGTAGTTAGTATGAGTTTAGGATTTAATCCAAAGAGATTCAGAAAGTGCACGGATGAGTACCAGGAAAAAACTGCCGCAAAACGTTTTTGTCAGCACGCTCATACGTATTTGAAACGTACCGTACCCTTTGAAGGTTTAAAAGTATAATTTGAAAAATTAGCAAATTGATAATTTTCGAAATTTGTAAACTTTTAAAAATCCTAATTACATATATATATATATACAAGAAATAAAAATGCTCCTAAAGAGCAAAGAAAGGAATATGAGTCAACATGGAACATGTAAAATGCTAAATATTGTCGGTTGTAAATTAAGAATAAGACAAGCATGTAAAATGCTAATATGAGTCTGGTGAGGTTGGAAAGTGCAGAAGACAAGTTTGTACACGCACCAATATGAGTGCATGCCAAATAGACTCATATTGGCATTATTTAGTATTCTGAAGGCAAGTGGTTGCGAATTTCGGTTATATATCACTCACGTAATGTCAGCAAGACGAGACAGGGTAGTTTTAGGGTGGATGACAGGATTCTACACAGGTTACGCACGTATATATGTCACGAAAGTTAACATCAGATTTAACTTTGAGTCTCTGAATACATGAGTTATACAAACGCTTATTAAAAATGTTATATTCGTCCGTCGGCGCATTGTTGACTAACAGCGGTTTAACAGTTTCCTAAGGAGAAAAGTTGACAATGTTGACCATGGTTGGGATATCCATGTGACGTCAATAACGCTACTTATTCGTCTTAACTCCTGCGTGGAAATATATCCGTCAGAATT